>JAOBAY020081177.1:0-10820 GCA_025331085.2 Zoanthus sociatus
CCCCCCGTTCCCCCCACATATATTTATTCCGATGCTCGTGGATTCGCCTCTGGCAAACAAATGATAATCCAATAAATAGCAAAGAAGATTTTTGCATGTCTAAATCTCTATGGGTTTTTTTTACCTTTATTTACTTTATTTATTTTTAATAAATAATCGGATAAATTAACAATGTAAGTAAAACAGCTGCTGGTTTTTCTTTTGGCCAATACATTTTCTTTCATTTCAGGCTCTGAATCAATTGTTTGAAAAGATTATGGCACTGGACATCGACGAGCGTCATCTTTTACGTCTGGGGCATGGGGAGGAGGCCCTGGAGACTGAGAAGGACTTTAGTCGGTGAGTCACTTTTAAAGCTAAAACTGCCCGCGTTTGAAGTCATTTACCTCAACACATCACTCTGTTATACATTAGTAGCTTTGCCAGTCACCTTAATAATGGTTATAGTTGCTTTAAGGGTTTTGATTAATATTAGTTATTTAATTATTATTATTATCATAATAACAACATTAATGATAATAGTTATGGTACCAAAGATATTATTAATGAAAGTGATAAAACTGAATTACGAGGATGCGGCAAAGCAAGTTTAAACCAAAGCCTCAAACTGGAACTAGCGGAACAATAATTGAGCCATCGAGAAGTTGAAGATTATTCTAAATGCATGTCTAGTTTATGTAACTGACTTAGATTTCTTTTGTATGTTATCAACCAAAACATTTTGTTTTCTGAAGCTCCTTAAATGCTGGTAAATCAACATAAACTAGATCCAAATAAGACAGCCTATTCTATTCTTAACAGCAAATGTCTCCGTATTTCATACAAGGGTAACACTAAGAGGTTCTTTCCAGGTATGGGCGAGTAAACTTCGTCTTAGCCAAGCGACTGGAGCTTCTTAGAGAAGTGCAAAGATTACAGGTAAGCCGCAGTACCTAGGTAAATCCATGGTTAAGTAATAAGTTGCATTACCTTAGTAAAGCAAAGGTACCTAGGTAAAGAAACAGTACGTAGCTAAAGCCACAGTACTTAGGTAAAGACACGATACTTAGGTAAAGACACGATACTTAGGTAAAGCCACCTTATCTAGGTAAATTCTTTGTACCTAGGTGAAGCCATCATACCTTGATAAAGCCACAATACTTAGGTAAATTCACATTACTTAGATGAAAATTTTGCTACAGAGAAAAGAAATCGAACCATAAAAAGTATGCCGTATTTTACATAAAAAGTATGACATATTTTACATTTGGTCTTTGCACAACAGTTCGTGTCAATTTCGTAGAAAAGAAGTTCTTGGTTTTTGTAATTATGTTTCTTTTATTGCTACTTTATCTGGAACTCAGCAGAGCCCAACATAAATAACTCAAGTCTGGAAGTTATGTGATCAGGGCCTCAGAAATGAGTTTCGAAACTAATGGCAATTAAAATTGGTATCTCCGACCGAGGTCTAATGCAAACGTTCTAAACGGCTATTATGAAAACTTAAAAACTGACTTGTCTGATTTACTTGGCCCTTGTGCTTCGACAAATGCAATTTTGAGTTGCTTGAATCTTGCAGCAACAACAATAATATTGATAATATTAACAATAGTAACAACAATAACAACGATATCCTATAGCGCATTAATTTCCATAGTAATAATTTATGCTGAAATGAGTTTTACAAGTATGTACAAATTTGACAGTTGGGAGTCTTTGATACAGCGGCTTACGTGTATTTAGCTATTGATAATATTCTAATTAGAAAAGGCAGGCCTCGCAACATCGAAATCACTAACCCTACTCATAGCGATCGATGTGTGTGGGCTCTTTTGAATACCTCAGTAGACGGTCGAGAGACAAGGCCTACAGTTTAACGTCATTATCCAAGAAGACGCAAAGGTTAACTAATTGCAGCCATTAGAGCAAGGCAGCACCTTCTCAATTATTTTAAGACCCCTATTGTTGATCCTCCCGAGTATTGAACCCAAGCCCCCGCATGCTAGACAGGCATCTTACCAACTGGGCTAATTAGGTGAGGGTAACTCGACATACCTAAATAATCTATTTCATTACCACAGGAGAGTCTTGGGGTTCACGGTGATGTGTCTTACACTTGTGAAACCGCTGGGTATTTTTTTTTGTACCAGGTAAGCTTTGCTTGAATGATTGCGATTTCCGTGTCTAAATGCAACAGGCTTTTTTGACCAGGCCCCATTGTTCAAAAGCCGATTAGCACTAACCCGGGCTTAACTTTTTAACCCATGGTTTAATTCCCAATCTAAGACAGATTGAAGCTGTAAATTTGGGATTAAGAAGTTTTATTTGTAAAGAATCGTTTACCTTTTTTTAAAGAAGAAATTGCTCCTTTCATTTTTGCCTAACCCAGTGTTAAAGTTAGCCAGCTTTTGAACAACCAAGCCTAAACCGGTTTATTTTCTTCATCACAGGATTTGCTTTGTTACTTTGTATAAGAGAAATGGAGGTAGTAGAGTGATAATACTATAAAAACACATAATGAAGTGGATTTTATTTTGGACATAGAAATTGGTGTAAGCATTTTTTACTATTGATGAAACCAAGCTGGGTTTGTGACATGCTGCTCAGTTCTGAAGGAGAAATAGTTTAAATAGTTTTAAAATAGCTAAAAGCAGGGCTAAATTGTTTTCGGCGTTTTAAAAGTGTGTAAAGAGGGAATCAAAACTTCGTCTTGGTGGAGTCGTGCTTAATGAAGTTACCGCATTAATATGGTTTAACCAAGCAAAAAATGCAACACTTATGTAACATACACACGGGACCTTTTTTGTACTGTATTTACACTCTATTTTTTAGAAGAATATTGTTTTTCGGACCGAGGCTGGATATTTTTACTAATATTCTTAGTTTCAGAATATCGATGGAATTTCCGTTTTTAAAATGAATGTAGTATCGAAGAGCTTCAAATGTAATAGTCTGCATATGGCTTTGCCATTTGGGATTAGACTCCAATTGCGATACATGTAATCACCATTTTTCTTAAAATATTCCCAAAATTTGGCCATTTTCAGCCTCAATATTCTTATAAAGTATATTCTTATAAAAAAAAGAATGTTCAACTATTAGTTTGTCCTCATCTCTTTGCGGCATTGTGAGAGTTAGGATGGGAAATAATTTAGAGCAGAAAATTTTGATAACAGTCAGTCGAAGCTTGCTTTTTTATTGCTTTAAACAGTATATATCGATATCTTTAGGAATGATCCAAATCTAATTTTTAATAGTAATAACAGTGTCAGCTCAAAATTGTTCTTGATATAGTATTTTGGGAAACCTCAAACAAAACTAAAAGCAATTCAGAAATTGTGTAAAATGTTTAGAAACTATACACCTGGTCTGCCAAATCTCATTTCACAGGTTATATCGCGATGGGAGGAATACTCGAGTAAACTAAAATCAAGGGTAAGATTTTTCTGTCATTTTTTTTTTTTATATTTTATTGTTCTGTTGTGTCAGGTAAAACTATAATCGTATGGAAAACGTTGAAGACAAGACGACTTATGTGCTGCTAGAAGAGTAATCTTGTTGCTGATAGAGATAAATCTTTTTTCTTTTGAAACAGAAGGGTGATGTTGCGGCAATTGCTGATTTGTTTCCGTTTACAAACTTCTTTGCCAACGCTCCACAGGTATGTTTTATGGCGTGTTGTTTTGTGGCATTTTGTTTGGTTTGGTCTAATACACCAACCGTTAAATCTCAAAAACAGGTCAAGGTATGGGATTAGTTTTTAAAACTGAAGCCCATCTCAAGATTGTAGTTGCAGCTTTTTATTACTCAATTAAAAAGGAATGTTGAAATGACAGCTGAGACGCCTGGTTATAGTTAAGCATTATTACGGCACAAAAACAGTTAACTTTAGTAATATAATAATAGAAATAAATTACATATTTGCATTAACTTTTGCATTGACCTCGCGCTATCTGGTAAACATGTTTTGATCCTAATTCTACTTTCACATGAGATATAGATTTCTTTGCTTTCTCGTAAGAATATTGTTTATCCCTTTACCGTGAGAAAGTTTAGTTTCTAGGCTATTTTATAGTAGACATTAAACCTCTTATATTTATTTTTTTTTGGCATAGAAAAATAGCAAATTAGTTCAGTTTGTATTAATATAAACATCTGATAGCCTAATAGCAAACGTGACAGGTTAGGCTTTATGCTTGGTAATCAAAAATTAAGTTTTCCACATAGTTACTTTGAATATCCTTCCTTGTAACCCTTGTAATAGAAATGTGCTTTGGAAATGGTATGGAGACTGATAACTCAGGAGCCAGACCTCCTTCCTTGTAAAAAATATAAGAGTTGAGTTGGCTTGGGCGGAAAAGAAGGTCACCCAAGTATTCAAATCTTTTGGTTCGAAAGCAAAAATCTTACAAACTGCGCTAACCACGTCCGCACGTTCACGTACAAAGGAGATGATTAAATCCATTGATGACATAGTAATGCAATATATTTGCCTACCTTTCACAGCCAATATTTAAGGGAAAATCCTGGAATGAGGACATGGAAATTGCAGAGGTAAGACAATTATACGTAGATCCCCCCCAAAAAAAACGTTTTGCGGGTGAAGGAAACATAGATATCTAAATCTGTTTCCTAGAAAATCGTTTCACATAATATTTACTGATAATGTAAGTTAACATAGAATTAAAATTTTTATTTAGGTAAAAGGTTCTAGCAAATTTCAGTATAATAGAAAGTGTCAGATGATACTCTAAATTGAAATTTTCGCTATTGATAGGTTTTGAGTTAAGAGGTTAAATTGAGTACACGGATTATTTTTAAACCATCTACAAAATTCTGTCCTATTTCCATTTTTTGTTTTCTGAAAGTATCGTCATCATCTTTATAATCGTTATCGTCATCATCATCGTTATCATTGCCATGACCATTGTTATCATCGTCGTCATCATCGTTATCATCATTGTTATCATCCACGATTTCGATAGTTTAAAATAGTCAGTTTTCGGCTCCAAGGTTACCAGACGTATCCCGTGCAATTACCCTCTTGCATAAATACTAGCTATATTACCAAATTTTGCTTTTATCAACAGCATGTCAGAGTTGTCAGTAGTTCTGTCATTTTGGTCGAACCCACGGAGAATAACAAGTCGTCTTTGCATTACGCCATGCAGCAGCTTAAGACAGCTTTACCCAACGTGTTGGTGAAGGTAAGAAGTTAGACGTTCTCGAAGGGCAGAATTGGAATTGTAAGATAAGATAACAACTTTATTTAAATAGTATTAAACACAGAGGAACTTGTATTAAGCAGCGCTGCATTAGACAGTCAACCTTTGTTAAGCGGTCATGTGGCAAAATGGCGAAAATTTCATAATGTTTGTAGACGCTTTTAAAGTGACCTTTATTAAACTGTCACCTCAATTAGATAGACGCGGTCACATATTTTTAAACTTAAGTTTTTTATTGTTTGAAGTTTTTGCCTATTTCTTGGTCTTTTCAAGATTTGTTGTATATGTACTCATAAAACTGAACTTCTTCGGCTTTGAACATTTTTTTATTGATCAACGCTGCCCTGCGGAAAACAAGGAAGCACATATGGTTTAGATTTTGCATTTTTTTCATCTTGTATATGAATAGTTGCTACTAAAAATAAAAAGCCGTTGCAGGCCCTGTTCAGATGCAGTCTATCTCTTATGAATTGTTTTGGTATGAGAATCGTAACTTTTTTTTCGATAAACCTCTGTTTTTCGTATGATAATTCTATTGATTTAAACAAGACTTCCAAAAGCAGCATTTGGAGTAACCTGCAATTCAATACTCTTTGAAATTTAGTAAATACATTTACCGAGGAGTCTCCACAAAACAAAGATAAGGATTAAAGATAAAGATTTTTGTTTTTCTATATTGTTGTACGCCCATCGTGGGCTGTATTGAAGTAGCTTTTTAGTTAGAATGCGTGTATAGTGATAAAAAAAATAGAAGTTTTACAGTAATGTGACGTCGAAACTTCTGAGCTTTCTGAAGTTATTAACTTAGTGCGATATATCTCAGTAATGTGTTTTGAAAACGAACGTTAAGTTAATTTTGTTTGTAGGTTTAAGTAACCTCTAATGCTGTGTATCTCTCAAATGTTACATCTCAAGGGCTATCGAAATGTCAACCGTGCCATTATTCACGTGGATGAAGATGCGTCCAAATCTGGTGAAGAAAAGTATAAGCTGTTAGTTGAGGGAGATGATCTGTTGGCTGTTAATTCCACATTAGGTTAGTTGATGGAGATGGTGATGATGCTGATGGTGATGATAATGACGATGATGATGATGATGATGATGATAATGATGAAGGTGATGGTGATGATGATGACGATGGTGAGAGTGATGTTAATGATGATGATGATGAAGGCGATGATGATGTTGATGATGATGATGATGATGGTAATGATGATGACAATGGTGAGAGAGATGGTAATGGTGGTGAGGGCAATGGTGATGATGATGTAATAATGATGACGATGGTGAGAGTGATGTTAGTGATGATGGTAATGATGATGACGATGGTGAGAGTGATGTTAATGATGATGGTAATGATGATGACGATGGTGAGAGTGATGTTAATGATGATGATGATGATGATGATGATGATGATGATGATGAAGGTGATGATGATGTTGATGATGATGATGATGATGATGATGGTAATGATGATGACAATGGTGAGAGAGATGGTAATGATGGTGGTGAGGGCAATGGTGATGATGATGTAATAATGATGACGATGGTGAGAGTGATGTTAATGATGATGATGATGAAGGTGATGATGAAGGTGATGGTGATGTTGATGATGATGATGATGATGATGGTAATGATGATGACGATGGTGAGAGTGATGGTAATGATGATGATGATGATGATGATGATGATGGTAATGATGATGACCATGGTGAGAGTGATGGTAATGATGGTGGTAATGATGATGACGATGGTGAGGGTGATGGTGACGATGATGATGATGATGATGATGATAATGAGGGTGATGGTAATGATGATGATGATGGTAAGGGTGATGGTGACGATGATGGCAATGATGATGATTAAAAGTATTTAAACCACCGCGACAATAAGCTGGTCCTGAAGTTCGAGTGGTTTCAATAGTAGATATTTTTAATGGTTTCAAAATGTAGATTTACTGAGAATGAGTTTACCTTGTTCTTCCCTTTTTTATGGAGGGGTAAATGTCATTGTTAACTGCAATACCAGAATGCTCAGTAAATCTTACTACTGTTTGTTTCAAAAGGGACGACTGGGAGCATGAAGTTTAGCTTTTGTTTAACTTTAAAGTTTTATTGGATTTTTGCCCTTTGTCTGCACATATTCTTGGAAAATTTGGAAAGTTGCTTCAACGTACAAACCATTGTGGTTGAACAGATTTATTTATTGACAACGAAATGAAAAGTATTTTAGAACTGATGTTTTAAACTATAGTTTTTCGTCGGTATGAATGTCGTGGTTGAATATGTTTACGTTTTTATAAAATAATTCTCCATATCAAAAAGCAGAACTACAAGTGATATTTTAACGTCTGGGAGTTAAATTACACCTCTTTATCTACAAACCTGGAGTATTCATGATCTTTTATCCTTGTTTGAGTTTAATTATACTTCGGTATCTCAAAGTTATCTCAAAGAAGAAATGTTTAAAACGTTATTGGTGACAAACACGTCATAAAACAGTCCCTAATATTTGTGTATGTGTTGTTATTGAAGGTGTAAAAGGTACTGGTACAACCTCAAACAACACGATTGAAGTGGAGCGAGTCCTAGGAATTGAAGCTGCAAGGTTTGTTCTACATACAAATAACTTAGTCCTTTATGAGCGTAGTAGCTCATTGGAGCCAGTCGTTATTTCTGGTTTCTAGACTGTTAAGTGAATGAGAGTCTGACTCCCCTGGACCTAGCAAATAAGGTCGTACACACAATAGCCACAGATGTAGGAAAAGTTGTTTGCAGAGATTTACCTATTGTCGCTAAACCTTGTGGTCATTTGAGACCACATTACTGGGTTGAAAGTCAGTTCTTATCGGCAAGGGTATGAGCTCCTTTTACTCGCGTATCTTGTGGAAAGCTCAAGTTATAAATCCGGTTTCGTTTATTTTTCTGCCACCAAACTGCAAAACGCAGTTTTTGACAGCTAGTTCGTCAAAAATTAGCCAATCAGTTCGCAGGATTACTTAGCATAGTGAGGACAAACAACATTGCGGCCATCGGATACTGAATATGAAGAAAGAAGAGTTTGATTTAGTCTTTGGTTTTCAAATTTTTAAGCTAGAAATATGATTAAATTTAGCTGTGACTCGTTCGATGCCGTTTATAGACGATTGTTTGAAGAAATTGTGCAGGGAACAAAGAAATAACAATTTTGTTCACCGAAACTGAAGTCGAAAAACCGTACCTCTGTGGCGAACATGTTCTTATTTACAGACTGATATAGCTAGTGTACTCAGAGTATTAGAGTCTTAACTGAGAATTGGAAGTAAATTTGGCATTTGGAGTTTTGAGCCCACAAGATTAAACCATTTCACCACACGAGGGAGGAAATTCATGGTTGTTCTCATGCTTGCAACTATATTATTCTGATATCTCAATCTTACAATATTTTGAATTGACGAAAAGAATGAACTGAAATTTCTTTTAAAATTGTTCAACACCGCAACTTTTTGTTTTTACATGTCGTAAAGACATACTGTTTCATGTAAAGGCCGGATATGATACCAAGGATCACTTGCTAGACAATCAGAAATCGTACCGACAGAGCCATGCCAGTTTAATCTTTAACAAGGACGAGGATCAAACCCAGGATGACTTGTTAGGCAATCAAAACTCCTGCCAAACAGAGCCATGCTAGTTTAATCTTTAACAAGGCCGAGGATCAAACCCAGGATAACTTGTTAGACAATCAAAACTCCTGCCAAACAGAGCCATGCCAGTTTAATCTTTAATAAGGCCGAGGATCAAACCCAGGATAACTTGTTAGACAATCAAAACTCCTGCCAAACAGAGCCATGCTAGTTTAATCTTTAACAAGGACGAGGATCAAACCCAGGATGACTTGTTAGACAATCAAAACTCCTGCCAAACAGAGCCATGCTAGTTTAATCTTTAACAAGGCCGAGGATCAAACCCAAGATCACTCGTTAAGCAATCAGAAAATCGTACCGACAGAGCTCGCAAATTAGGCTTACTTTGAGGAACAACCTTCGTGATGTATGTGAGTTCACATTCTTAATCCAATTTCTCGTCAGGTTGACCATTATGAATGAAATCATTTACACCATGAAAAACCATGGGATGAGTATTGACCATAGACATGTGATGTTGTTGGCGGACCTCATGACTTTCAGGGTAAGACTCATAACACTGTTTCTAGTGTTAATTGCACTTCTTGCTTTAAAATAATTGATTTTGCTGAAACAACGTTCCAGCTAAAAATCAAAGAGGCTTTACATATCCTTTGGGACAAACCCAACTTAAATCAAAAGGTCAAGCATGTCAATTTAAAATTAATTTTGTAAAAACTCCATAACTCCGTGCAGTTAACATTTTCTTATAACTTATAATTCACTTCCAATTCGCGCTGTATTTACTACTGATGATGGCAAGAGACTTCGTGAAACAAGTATAGTATTAAAACTGTGGCAATTTTTTAAGATTCATTGTGAGTTTGGCAATCTCTAGACCCTTTGGAAACATTTTACTTCTTGTTGGTATTTTAAATAAACACCTAGTGACCCATGCCTGCAGGATCGATTGGTTCATTCATCCATTGTTAAGCCAGTTTATTTTGCATAATCCAGTTGTAAAACATCGAGAGATAAATCCTTGCTCATTGGTAAATTTTAGAGAAATCCATTTTTGCACCGAAAATCAAAAAGAACAGGCAGAATATACAATATTGTGATCGCTACCTGCGATGGCTCTGTGGCCAATAGATGGTTCGAGATACAGGGTCTACGCCTTATCATCCTTATCGGTGAGAATGAAAAGATCTAGATATTTGCAAATGCATCATCTTCTCATAGATTTTAACGTCCGTTCTCCCCCACAAAAGAGTGGCACGGAGATAAACACATTAACTTCTAATGGGAACCTACGAGTATTTGCTCTGCATCTGTTGAACCAATTTAAGAGGGTTTTCAACGAAACTCTTATTATTGTTTTTGGTTGTTAGGGAGAAGTTTTGGGCATCACGCGATTTGGATTGGCCAAAATGAAAGAAAGCGTTCTCATGCTTGCTTCGGTGAGTGCATTTTGTTGGATTGAATTTGGTACGTAGCAGTCAATAGAATGGGAGCATAATGAGTATAGTGATGATGGCGATGGCGATGATGATTGTGAAATGACGGTGACGGTGGTAATAATAGTCAATGATGGCGATAGTAATATTGATAATGATGATGATAGATGATAAAAATGGTGATGGCGATGATGACGACAATAGTAAGATATTGATGGTGATGATAATTTTGTTGGTGATAATTATTATGATGACCACGATTATGTTGTAAATGGTGATAATGATGATTTTCTTGTTGTTGATAACGAAGATGTATTGGCGACGGTGATGATGATGGTATTTACGATAGTTTTGATGTTAGTAATGACACTGCTGATGTTAATAATGACACTGCTGATGTTAGTAATGACTCTTCTGATGTTAGTAGTGACACTGCTGATGTTAGTAATGACTCTTCTGATGTTAGTAGTGACACTGCTGATGTTAGTAATGACACTGCTGATGTTAATAATGACACTGCTGATGTTAGTAATGACTCTTCTGATGTTAGTAGTG
>JAOBAY020081187.1:0-10820 GCA_025331085.2 Zoanthus sociatus
AAGGTTTCATCAACAGGTTCAAAAGTTAAGACAATTTTACTTTATATGAAATCGTTTTTAGCAGGACAAGGGTTAAGACAGATGTTCTCTTACAAGTGTGTAAACAATCAATAAATAAAAAACGACTTTATTTAGGTGTCTAGTCTTGTTAACCCGGCCAAAGGCCTACAAATTGGGGACACCATCTTTACCATTCAAAGGTGGACAGAGACCTTTCACATGACAACAGACAAAAATTTACAAACACAGAAGTCTCCGAGGGCCCAAGATTTAATGTCCTTATCTGACAAGACGTGAAAGTCTAAACATTTGCAGATGTCAGAGCAAAGACACCACTTTCTCCTCAATTGTTTTAAGACCCTGAGTGCTGGTCTTTCCGGGAAACAAACCAGAGCCTCCCGCATGATAGACAGGCACCTTATCTACTAGACTAAACCATGCTAAGAACACACCAAAAGCTTAAAAAAGGTGAAGAGCTTTCATTTTGTTTACATTTTACTTGATATCTACAGCTCTCAAATGTTTATTTAGGAAATTAAGGACTAAGGGGAAGTTCATTCAGTCTGCTGTGCGTGAGACTCAGGTTTGATTCCTGGCCAGAACACCACTCAGGCTCTTAAAATAATTGAAGAGAAGGTGCTGCATTTGCTCTAACATCTGCAAATGGTTAGACCTTCACGTCTTCTTGGATAAGGATGTTAAACCGAAGGTCCAGTCTCTCAATCTCTATGTGGAAGGACTTAAAAGAACCCACACACTCCTCGCAAAGAGTAGGGTTATGATCCCAGTGTTGTCGCCTGTTCCTTCCACTGAGGGAACTTCTTATTGGCTGCCAAGTTGTGCCTTAAAAAATGTGAGCCGCTCCAGCAAACTTTCTAAGACCCTCACCTGTCTGACCTCGACTGTATATATTTGTAAATATGTTTCATCATAAATAGGGTACTGATTTAGCAATTTTGGTCATAATATAGGTTTATCTTTTTTTGCACTCTAATCTTGAAGTTGATTTTAAAGTGCCCAAATTTAACAGATAATCACTCTCTTTAACATTGCTCTGGGATAGGGAAAAATTCATAGGGAGGTCTAAAACAGGGTATTGATTTAAGGGTCAGGTCATAAGTAGGGTACTGGAAATTGCAGAATTTGGTCCTAAATAGGGTACTGGTTTCATTAAGCAGGCTGTACATCCCTACCCAATTTTTAGAGAATACCCAGGGGAAGGAGAAAGGGAGGGGGGGCAGGGATGGGGAAACAATAAACAACAGCCCTATACTTCAAGTTGAAGTATGGAAATAAGAGAAACAAGTAAATTTTTTTTGTTCAAATATAAGCCAAGGTGAACTTTTAAAGGAAATTTTTAGCAAATATTGTAATATAAAATGATTGATTCTCCTCTGACTGGAAAAGTTATCAAGAGAGGTTTATCATCTTCTAAAGAGAAAAAAAGGAAACCTCTGCACAGATTTGCTCGATTATGTTCAAATTAACTCAAAACTGGTTTTAAACCAGTTTGAATTTTAATTAACACATGTCATAATGTAAAACAGCCGCTGGTAACTTATGAGCCAGCTGATTTTGTCCACTGACAAAGTTTAATCACTCATTACTATCATGGAAGCAACTGGAATGTTGGAATGACGTGAATTTTTGCTCATGCTCAATAGAATATCGAGCAGATCATTACAGAAACTTCCTTTTCTTCTCTTTAGAGGGAAAAAAAAAGCTCTGCCAAGCAGGGTATCACAAAAGGAGCTAACAAATGGTTGACTGAGGTTTACAGGTTTGGTTCTAAAAACCAAGAAACATTTAAACTAAAATTAAGCAATGAAATACCAAATAGGGTGGATTCTAAACTTTTTAACCCCCAAGTTGAGCTAAAGCTTGCAAACTTTACTTTTGCCAAGATTAAAAAGGTTTATAGATAATTAGTGTGATTAACAAGTTAATCACAATCATTACAATTTCCTTAAATGTAATTGGTGCACAAACTGCTGAATTTTGCACTAATTTATCTACAAAACTGTAATCAAACAGTTAGCTGTAACTGGACACTTGTAATCAGACATTTCGTATGCCAGTCATTTTAAGTACTTTCAGCTAATTCCACCAATCACAACATAGATTACAATCACTATAACAACTAAACAACTTTCACTTCAAAGTACAAGCCTTTTTCAAAGCCTGTTTAAAGCCATTTTTAAAGCTTTTTTTCTATTTTTTTTTTGGAAATTGCACTTACCATAAATGAGAAACTGCAATTAAATGATAATTTTCAAATTTATAAGCCTTTTTCAAAGCCTGTTTAAAGCCATTTTTAAAGCTTTTTTCCTATTTTTTTTTTGGAAATTGTACTTACCATAAATGAGAAACTGCAATTAAATGATAATTTTCAAATTGCACTTTTTTGTTTTTTTTTTGGAAATTGTAATATCAGATCATGATTAATTAGTAACAGGACTTTGTGTTGTCCAATTCAGTCTGTAATCATACTCTTGAATTATCAAAATTGTAAATCGCTTAATGTATGATTACAGACTGACTTGGACTCCACTTAGTCCTTTCACCATTATAAATCAATTTCATTAATGCTATGTTGCTGGGTGTTATCATTTGTAACTTACTAACTTAATCCTCTTTGTACTGGGGGTACATAAGGCCAAATTGTTGGTAACAGCATTGTTTAATAATGACAGTGTGTTTAGCTGATATATGACTAAAAAATTATTTTGGAGTGAGTTTGGTTTCTTTCTTACATGTAGAACCAATTTTTGAGATATAAATGAAATGACCAAGAAAAACTTTTAACATCAAACCAAGCCTTTCCCTGAGAGGTGTGTGATTGCACGCAATAAAAGATTTTTAAAACTGAAACAATTCAATACAGTCACAATTTTCAACGCTTCCAGTTTTGATTGTCAATACCATGTTTTAACTGATAAAATGGAAAGGACTTTCCAAGTTTTATTTTGTAAGTATTAAACTTGCATTTAAAATATATAGTTATAAATGTAAAAATAAAATTGAAGGCCACTGCATGCCTAAATGAATCGAGGCGTGCTATTTTCAGCACGCCTGCTATTTTTTTCAGGGAAAGGCTTGTCAAACTAGTTAGTTGTAAGAAATTGGTGGTGAAAGCCAACAGCAATGATGATAGCCGGTCATGTAATTAATACAAGATGATTTACTTTCAATAAAGATTTGAATATTTGTGTGACCTTCTTTTCCACCAAAGCCAACTCAGCTTTCCATCCCTCCAGGGTAGGTAAATGAGTACCAGCGTCTGCTGGGAGCTAACCTGCAACGAATTAGTGTCTCATCCAGGGGGAGTCAAAGACTCTCATCCACTTAACACTACAGAATGGAGATAAGAGCCGGCTCCATGGGCCACTAGGCTCGTAAAGGATTTAGCTTTAGAACTCAGGTTCCACTCATGCAAGGTAAGCCAAACACAGAACTGACCCTGGAACTAGTAATTCAATTTGGGATCTGGACAGTCAAACAGATAAGCAAATTTTTGTTCAATTCTGTTTCCAGTAACAAATATAAGGAAACAAAATTAGTGTTGCTGACTCTCTAATGCTCGTCAGCAAAATAATTATTTCAAAAAACTTAGAAGTTTAGAGCTCTTAATAAAAATTAACAATGACAAGAAAAGCAAAGCCTCACCCCTATTTTGTCTTTCAACAGATAAGTTGTGATATGACCTTTTCCTTTAACAGGAATTGTTCCTCTTCGCTCAAATGTGAAATATTCCTTCAAGACTTCCTTTGAAGCTTCACTAAGCTGAATTCGACCATTAACTCCAGTCGAATCCATTCTGCTTGCAATGTTCACAGTGTCTCCCCAAATATCATACAACAGCTTTGTTGTTCCTACAACACCAGCAGTCACTGGGCCATTATTGAATCCGACCCGTAAAATAAACTTGAAACCTAACATGTTCTGGTTAAATTTGTCCACAACTTTCATCATTGCTAAAGCAAAGTTAATAATTTGCTTTAGATGTTCATATTCCCCCAAGTCTTTGCAACGAGAATCCTCGGAGTTTAACCCAGAGCCAGCCATAAAGGTGGACCCATTAACAGTTTTGATTTTCTCCACTTCAGAAAATTCTGAGCGATCAAGGAGCTCATCAAAATCACCAACTAGTTCATTTAAAACTCTAATACACTCCTTGCCTCCTTCAAAGTTTTCTTCATAGAAATCTGAAAAGTTAACAATTGAAGCAAATATAACCCCAAGATTATCATAGTTTCTTGAATAGTGATTGGATTCCTTCAGGTTTAATGCTACATGCTTCGGAAAAATACTCAGAAGAAGCCAGTCAGCCTGCTCCTTGTGAGACAAAGATTTATGTTTGTCTTTTGCAGCTTGAGCATCTCCACTGAAATTTCGCCGAACCCCCATTTCCAACTGCCGATTCAGAAGCAACACGAATAACCACAACAGAACAATACACAAAATCATCTCATGCTTTTCTTGTTCGTTTTCAGTCAGGCAAACCCCACCGGATATCAACAAGGCAACATAAGTGAACGAAAAAACTAAAGCAAGGCCAGTCTTCATCCATGATGTTAACTGTGTAAAGTTGCAGAAATGAAATAGTGCAACAGTAACTATGTAGGAAAAAAAATGTCTTGTATTGGTACAATCTACATCAAAGTTAATAAAAACAGACGCCATTGGTAAGCACATCAAAATAGCTCCAACGAAATGGATAGTATACCATCCAGAAAGCTTTATAACACAGGTGTTGATACAGTCACAAAATAATTTCGGGAAGGCGCGAGCAAGGCACAAAACAAATAATGTAAGTTCAATAAAAAATGCAATGGGTGATAATATAATGTTGCGGCTCCTCTGTGTATCGGACCGGAACACAACTAAACACATGGCAAAAATAGCAATATATACAATGTTTGACAGCAGTACATCGATGAAAAAATTAACTCTTGGAGAGGCAAAGGTTTTGACAGAAGGATTAAGAAGGGTGCAATCTTGGCCTTCACTCTGATAGCGTTCCTCAAGCTCTTTATTTCTAAACTGCAATGTTATTCTTGACACTGATGAATGACGGAAATAATCTTGGTGAGCTTTTTTGTCACTCATCAGATTTACAAGCTGAAGATCATTCGAGGCCTTAAAAGTGTCTCGCATTAAAGCTTCATCAAGAGAAAAATGCAGTAGCTGGTCTTTACTAATACCAGATGTGTCTTCATCTGCCGAACCACTTTCTTCCACAGAACTTGAACTTAAGTGTTCAAGCTCACTTGCTGCTGCTTTTACTCTGTTCTTCAGATTACTTTTTGATGATGGCCCATTTTCAAAATAGTCCCCATGATTGTTTGAGACCATATTATCCAATGATGGAGAAATTACGTTTTCATCAACAGAAATTGTAACTTGTTTTTTAGTTTTTGGACTGTGTTGAACATTGTTAGAAGCTGAAGATAATGACTTCAGCTTCAATGGTTTTTTTATCCCATTCACACGACCTTTTATGAAATAGGTCTTTTGTCCCTCCAAAGCAGGATGGCGACTTCCTCCATTCCCGTCCTCAATAATGTACTGATCATTCAAAAATTTGTATGTTGTCTCTGTAATATGTACCTTGCCAGGAAGGCCAGCTGCTTCCATTCTGTTGGCAAGTACCACGTCATTTGACCACACATCAAACTTGAAACGCTTGGTACCAACAATGCCGCAAAGGACAGTGCCAGTGTGCACACCAACACGCATGTCAACATCATTCTTTGTGTCTCCATCAAACTCTTTGATTTGTTCAACCATATCAAGCCCCATTTCCACACAGTTAAAGGCATGTGTTTCAGTGGGTTCTGGGCAACCAGCAACACAATAATAGCAATCACCAAGTGTACTGATCTTTTCACAGTTATTCATTTCACAAAGACGGTCAAAACGCCCAAAAAGGTCATTCAGCAACCTTACAAGTTGATCAGCAGACTTATTTGAAGACATTTTTGTGAATCCAACGATGTCAGCAAAAAGAATACTGACGTTATCCATTCGATGAGCATGGAAAGGACGAAACACCATCTGGCCCTTTTTTCGCCTTCTTTTTTTGTCACGTTTGACATCAGAACTCCCAACATCTTGCTGGTCTTCCACTGTCAGAAGTTGACGGGCAACTATTTCGGGCATAACTGACCGTATCATTTTCTCTTTCACTTGCTTTTCAATTTCCAAATCTCGCTTCGCCACAACGCTTTGACCAACTTTCCAGAAAGTACTTCTCTCACGAACCTGTGCCATAAAGAAAATCTGTACTCCAATAAAATGAATACAAATATGAAGCAGAAATCGGCAAATGATTAGGGTAATATTGTCGCCATTGATGTTGTCAGGTGGGTTAAAAGACACCAACACTTCATGGACAACAGAATATGTTACCGCTAGTAAAATACAAATATATAACTGTAAAACATGCAGCATAGTATATATCAACATGATTATACAAGTACACAGGGCAAAACGGGCCGGCCTTGAAAAATCCTTTGGAAATGCAAATGTTGTTAGCTCCAAACCAACCAACAAAACAGATACGAACAGCGAGACACAAGTAGCACATCTCTCGTACAACTTTCCAAATTTCGTCACGAACAGTATTAATGACAAGATGAGAAGGAGAAAAATGATACTCCCGATCAAAATCGGCAGCCAGTTTTTTCCATCTTCGCCTTTCACAGCAAAAAAGATCAGCCAAGCAAAATCAGCCATCAAGACGTAGACAAGAGCTCGCTGCAGGCGCCTTCTGATGTGAGGAAAGCTAAAACGCTGGAATTCCTTTTCAAGAATTTGCGAATCAAAACTTGGTTTCCAAAACTGCGAGGAAGCTCGTTCGAAGAACAGCGGTATACAACCTTTCTTGGCTCGCGTGTCCACTTGCGAAAATGAACGCTCTTTCTTAACGGCAGAAGCTGGTCGCAAATCCAACGTTACAGATTCGGGGTCGATGCTAACACTACTAGCGGACGTTGAAGCTAGATTTGCTTTCAATTTTGCCATGTCGTTTTGCGGTTGTTTTTAATGGTAAATGCGTTCGTGGTTTGCTTATTGCCGCTTGAAGCAATCTTCCCGGTGGCTCAAAATCAACAAACACACAACGTTCATATACGAGCACGACGCCTCCCTTGAATTCTTTTTCAAGTTTGACACCTCACATTGTGGTGCTAACATTCGTAAAATATAGTTTTAACACAATGAGAAGTCATCGTCAGTTTTGGATTGACAAAACCATTCAAATTCGACCGTGGATAAAATTTGCTCGCTCTCGAACAGATATCGGTGGTTGATCAGAAGCTTCAACAAGATTAAAAGCACGCCTTCCGTGGGTCACGTGTCCCATCAATCATCATTTGAGACAATCAAATGTCTACGCATGCGTCTGGTACAACCGATACCAAAAAATCTCTAATATTTTTTTTTCTCGAATGAAAAGCAGTTGTACATTTGTGTCACAAAAGCTGAGAGTGCTTTGTACGTATTTTGCTAAAATATGTGGAGCTGTATAGATGCAAGTACAGGTCAATCATTACAGTGTAGAATACATTAATTGATAAATACAATGTTGTCGCTAAAAATTTTCTATACTTTGCTTAGACTAAACAAGTTTTAATCATTGAAAAATAATGACTTAAACCTTAAGTTTAAAGATTCCTTGTCGAAAAGAGTATTTTTTAAGCATTTTTTCTTTCGTGATTTTATTCATCTCAAACGTTGACACTACCCTTTATCTATGAACAGACGCCCGATACAGTTAAACAATGAACAAAGAAATCACCACTAACACTAGTGCCAAAAAACTTCTAATTATCGATGATTACAATGGTACTAATTACAACACTTACAAAAGTTTCAGAAACAACGTCTTCGAGTACAGGAAGAGAAAAACTTACTATGACTAATTCTGGCCGATTGGCACCAAATCCAGCTATCTGCAATACTCAAAGTACACACTTAGCCTAAAAAACGCCGACAGCTGTTTGATAATTTGAAAATTACTTTTAAAGTGTCGCACTTCAAACGTTGTGTTAATTTGATACAAAAGTTCTAATTTCAGTAAAAGATCGTTAAATGTTTGCAAAGTTGGTTATTACGGAGTTTAAATATTTTTAAAAATTTATATTCTTTTTTTGGCTCATTCTCTACACATTCTTTGTATTATTTCTTCTCTTCCTCTGCGTTTTCTTTTTCTCCCTTTCATATCTTTTTTCACTCTCTCTTTCTTTTTTCTTCTTTCAGTCTTTTCTTTGTTTTGTTTATCAAAAATCGAAAAGCCGGGTCGAAAAGTCAATGTGCCTATAATTTTTTCATTAATATCTTTTTAGTTTGGAAAGGCGGTTTTGCTTTCAATTAAAGGCAAACTAAATCACAATTTTGGGTAGTATTTTAGCAATAGTTTTACGCGCCGGCTAAAGAAAACATTTGTATATATTTTTGTAAAATTTAGCACCTTTGAAAAGGAAGTTCTAAATATAAATTAAAGACAATTATCTAGCTTAGAGGACGCAATAATTGTGTGGCTACCAAGCAAACAAGGATGTGTACTGCAGAAAGACCGCAAACAAAATGCCGGATCTGTAAAAACCTATCGGCCACAAAATTGATAAATAGAAATATAATTAAATGAATGGCATATGTGCTACGTGAAAATTAACTTACCAGTGAACCAATAGGAATACGAGTTCGGAAAAACCCAAGCAACTGCAACCGCAGGTCTACATGTGTGTACAGCTGTTTTCGTCCCTTTTTCCCACAGACAGCTGTTTCCCGCTTGTTTTTTGTTACGAAAAGGAAAAAACACAGCTGTTTGCGGTTGCAATTTCTGGCTTTTTCCGAGCTCAGTATTCATATTGGTTCACTGACAAGTTAATTGTCACGTAGCACACCAGCCATCATTTAATATTCCTGATTTGCAACTGCTGGTTATGAAACTGTTTGCCCTACGTGACCCACTCAGTTTATATCAATATGACGGAAGAAAAATTTCTTTTGCATTCAATAGCAATGTAGCCTTTTAATTTTGTTTCCATCTTGAGTCATTATTTTATTCCTATTTTAATTTCCGATATACCATTTGTTTTCTCGTCCTTTGGGGTTTTTTTCGATATCAAGCAAAAAGTTATCATATTTTGTTTTTTAAGGAAACTTACAGTATGACAAGTATTAATTATCTTCTGATCGCATGGCGGCCATGTTGGTGCCCTCGCGCATGGCCGTTTTGTCTTTGTTCTTTTGCATCTTTATCTTTATAAAAAGATTTTTGCTACCTCCACACATCCACTCAAAAGTTGGAGTCTGGCTATGGCCGTGCATGGCAGTTAAAAACGTAAGCTATCTGCGCTAAATGACAAAGATTTCGGCATTGGAGATGACGCGAGCAAAAGTAAAACGAAGCTTGCTGTAAAATTGTTGGAAAACATTGCGAAATTTCAGCGCCCGTCGTCATACAGCGTCATAACTTTATACCAGATTCCTGAACGAGACATTCCCTTTCGAATTAATTTATTTAAATACTTTGGAGCGGCCACATATACATTATGGTTCTTAAATGAGGGTCTGGTGTTTGTCATGAGGGAGGAGAGGGATGGGGGTGCAATTGTCAGTTGTCAGAGACTTTGTCATTCGCATAAAATTTTGTGAAACAATGGTTATTGTTTTAAATTTCTCCAGCCTGTTTTGCGCGATTGGTTTGTATATAAAGTAGCCTGCGTAGCAAGCACAAAGGGAAAAGATGGGCCGCCGAGGTCGCGAAGGAATGGGGAGGAGAAGAGACATTACAGACGGCCCATCCCCTATTGCGCGCGCTACTCAGGCTATATATAAAGTATCTCGAATCGCAATGTTTACCAGCCTTTTTTACGGAAACTTTTTCTCCATTTAAGCAATCTTGATTCGTTTAAAGCATTTGTTTAATTATTTGCTATCAATTAATGCATCTTCGCTGGAGAATTTAAAGCCGAACTGAGAAAATCTCTTAATTTGTAAGTCAAAATTTGGGCCATTTATTAGTTGTAATTTAACCCCATTCAGAACTTCTTTCATGAATCTGAAAAATGTCACAACACGAGATTTGGAGGGCGTTTTTTCTTGTCGAGCGCAATTAGATACATCATTCAAGAAGCCTTTAAAGCCGGTCTATTATTTAATATTAATATAATATTTACGCTAAACATGATATGATTAGTACGACCATCATTTGTGTCTTGTAATGGACTTAGAGCGATATGAAAAAGGCCTAGGGCGAGATAAGTATAAAGGATTGGGGCGAGATGACTTGGTTAGAAACGACCAACCACCACGCAATTTACGTAATAAAAATGTTAAGAAAACTGCGCATAAAGAAATTATTTTACTATTCGGAGAATCTGAGTGGGGGTGTGCCCGCTGGGACACTGAAACCCTTAATAACTATTTCAGCTGTATTTCGCTATCCAAATTCACTCTATCCAAGAGTAGCTATTTTCCGAAATTACCGAAGCACAGTCTAACCAAAGAAGGATATATTTCTCATTGTTCAGTATCATCTATCAAGTGAAAAACGACACAAAACATCCTATCTCAACTTCGCGGTTTGGCCAGAACCTACTGACATGCGCACAATCGGCTTCACCCGAGTAAGTACAATGCAAGCAACTGCAGCAACCGTGGACAGCTGTTTCGTCCTTGTTTGGACTAATTAGCACGGTGTGGCTCATTCTCGTTTCCAGAGCCCAACGCTTTTCTTAACCGGCGGAGCTTTCGCACGATAAAACATATGTATCGCACAATAAAACATATGTATGTTTTATCGTGCGAAG
>JAOBAY020081197.1:0-10819 GCA_025331085.2 Zoanthus sociatus
AAATATTTTCGGCGCATTGCATTCTTAAAACATTTTAGATTCGCTTCTTTCTTTATATTTACAGGTAAGCTGTTCCATTCCTGTATAGCAGTTACAGTAAAGGTTTTTCCAGCTTCAGTTTTCCTTTTATATCCTTTTATATCCTTGACACAAACAATTACTTCGCTTTGCAAAGTTTGTTTTGCACTTCAAAGCAATCCAATCAATCACATAAAGGCATGACGTAATGGTCACGTGGGGACAGGGTGAAACAAGCCCATTTGTCACCTTTGGGATTAGTCGTATTTGTAAAAAACAAAATTATCCTGTGATTTTGGACATTTTGGAGAAATTAAAAACAGCCAATTAAACTTGCTTCAAGAAACATAGACTCTTCATTAAAAAAACATAAATATTGAATATTACTTATGATTAAGTTGTTTAGACAGACACACATTCTTTCTTAATCTTCCCGTTTTGTCTGAAATAACCTACCTTGAAGTACCACGTATTTAAAGCAGCCATTATTGTTTTTATTTCAGAGCAAAATGCGTTGGATTGGCGAGCCTGTCCATACAGATGGTAAAAGAAAGTATTATGGATCAGTAATGATCGATAAAGAGAAGGTATGAAACTTTAAGTATTCTTTTTTCATTTAAAAAAGGGTGTAAATGTGATTATTTTATAATATTACCGTTCTGTAATTATGGAAGCCTTTTTATTCTTACTCAGTGTATTTCGTAAGGCCGGTACACCGGTAAATTTTACCGACGTTCCCCGACAGCAAAGGCATCTTGCAACTTTCTAAAGTCACTGGACACTAGATACTTGAGCCTTCAGCGCTTGATGATCATCAACCCAGGTGTACCTGCTTTCCCGCTTAGTGTGCTCCATTTCCCAAGCCTTAACAAACACACTGTTACTTCAAATGGATGGAGCTCTCGTTGGTATTTAAGGTTGAAATTCAAAGTGCAGCTATCCCTTTTTCTTACTTTTGTATCGAATTTTTTAATACACAATTTTAAGCTTTTTTGTAAAAACGTTTTTCATTTTGTTTAGATATATTTTCGTCATAGAACTTTGGAATTCGAGAAAGTTTCCTCCATCTTGGTTTATGGCTTCATCTCTAGGAGAACTGGAAATAGCTTCGAATGACGTCAATGTCGATATATAACGGCGAAATTTGCAACAGAAAGAATTACCAGATAGCTTTTCAATTTAGAAATTGACAGCATTCACCCTTAAGTGTTTTAATTTTTGTTTTTTTAGATAAATTTAGGTGAGAATGACGCCCTTCACCGCTATTCTTAGTATTTTTCAGTACGTAGCTATGAACCTAGCCTGATGGAAGAAACTTTCTCGAATTTCAAAGTACTAGAGAAAAATATTGTTAACAAAAAAAAACCGTTTTTTGTAGAAAATCTTAATTTTTTTGAAGAAAGGTTTGATTCAAAAACAAGAAAAAAGGTTTAGTTGCACTTGAATTGATCATCGGGGAAATATATTTAACAAACCAAGTTTAGTTCAACGCTCCTTAAACTACCTATGGCAATAATCAAAAGTTTTTATCACTGAGTTATCTTACACATGTTGATGGAGTTGGTGCTTATCTCTGGTTTCTGCAGTGTTAAGCGGATGAGTGTCTTTGTTACCCCTGGATGGGACACTTGTCCATTACAGGTTAGCTCCCAGCAGATGCTCATTTACCTACCACAGAAGGATGGTAGAAACGAAGATCCCACAAATATTCAATTCTCAGCAGAGCTGGAATCAAACTGGGGGCCTTGCAATCTGAAACCCGAGAGGTCTTACCAACTGTGCCAAACACGGCCACCCTCATTTATTTAAACCCTATAGCTAATTACTGTACACCTTTAATCGTAAGTCTAAGTAGGTGTCCCTTCCAAGGAGTGTCCAAACGACCTGCATGTACTTCTATTCATTTCAGTATTGAATAATTACAGTACACCTTTCATACTAGGTGTGCGTAGGTGACCATGTCAAGGTGCGCCCAAAGGATGAACATGTGCCACGGTACATCGCCTGTGTTACATACATGTGGGAAAATGCAAATGGAGAGAAAAGCTTCCATGCAAGATGGTTAAGGTATGCGAGGCATACTCCTTTTTTTATGATTGTTTATGAGTGTAAAGGACATTAAAGTATAGAGAGCACAAACCTGCTAGTAGTTCGAAGCCACTCTATTGGGCACGATGGCCACGTTTGTAGCAGGCTTTACCTTTTTAAAGTACCATAAAAAATAGTGAGCTTGATTGCTAGCAGCCATGGACAGCTGTTTTGGCCTTTTTAGGCCTTATCAGCATAGCAAAGCTGGCAATCAGGCTCACTATTTTTATGGTAGATTAAAGGGGTAAAGCCGGCTCCCAACGTGACCATAGTGCACAATGAAGTGGCTTCGAATTAGCTACTAGAACGTTTGTACTATCTATACTTGAGTTCATCTTTATAGCCACATCCCACGAGCATTGCGTTTTTACCATTACTTAGCCTAGTCGCAGAAAAAAAGGGAGCATCTCTCACCAATGTTCGGACGTAGGATTCACAATAAGACACGATCGCGTGTTCTCGGAGCTGAATTTTGCTGTAGAAAAAATTAAGCAAAGTTTGTTTTAAGTATAAATTCCGACCTGTCCTTTCTGGCTTCAGATTGATACTATTGTTTCTTAACGTTCAATTTCTACAGAAAAGTCATCAAGAATTGTTTGTTTTATTGGTAACTTCCAACATTAGCTGGAGAATGTTGAAATTGGAACGCAACTTGAAAAGCGTAATAGCTGTTTTCAGTGTTCGAGACTGAGCTCTTTAGAATCATATTGGAACCCCAGCACTGTACTCTAACAGTTTGTAACCTAGCAAGTCTCCTATTCCAAATAATACATTTTGATTGGCCAAGCTACTATCAACAGTCTTCATAGTGGTAAAAATAAGCACTTTTCTTTTCAAATAAATTCTTTATTAATTCGTGTGTGTTAACATGTGTTAATAAGCAAGTCCTTTTCTTACCTTTTCTGGTCCTAATGGCTCATTAGAGCCGGCGTTTATCTCGGGTTTCTGTAGTGTTAAGCGGATGAGAATCTTTGACTCTTCTTGGACGGGACACTAATCCATCGCAGGTTAGCTCCTAGCCGATGCTGGTACTCATTTACCCACCTCGGAAAGATGGAAATCTGAATTAGCTCTGGTTAAGAAGAAGGTGACACAAATATTCAAATCCCTCCAAATCCGTAGATTGAATCTATGAGATTGTAATTACTGCGACAACCAATCTGCAAACCAGTCAATCTCATGGACTTCAAATTAATTGTGAGCTTAAGAAACGAGGGCGCGTGCAACGATGACGGTAGTTGTGAAAAATATTATTTCTCATTTAGTTTTTTTTTTTAGATCATCGATAGATTTCCCCTTCTCACTTTGCACAAGATTCGCGAACAGGAGAAGCAAAAAGACGACAGTGAACGGAGGTTTCATATACATTCTAGCGTGTATTTTTTGTTTTCAGTAATTCAAGTTGTAGTTTTTTGCCGTTCCCGTCGCTGTTACAGCATTCGTATTTTAAGCTCTCTTAGAGCCCTTATCGAGAATGTTGACTGGCCGTCCGTTTTTCTTTGGGGTAAAGCTGTATAATACTTTTAATGATCAGTCTTTTAGCTTAAATAGTTATCTCCTTTGCAGTCGTGGGTCAGATACTGTTCTTGGTGAAACGAGTGATCCCTTTGAATTGTTTCTAACTGATGAGTGCGACGAAAAACCTCTTGGATCCATTCTGCAGAAATGTACAGTAAGTGGAAATAATATATTTTCATTTTAGTAATTTATAAATGATAAAACTCATCAAAAAAACTACAATCATAAAGCACAGCTACTTACTGTTTATTTTGGTTTATAATTACCACTACGATTCTGTAGCTAGAGAACTAAAAAAAACTGCTCTCCTTGTTTGAGTTCCATGTCTATGTTATTTAGATTTTTTTCTGTTTTCTAGACTTTTTTAAATTTCGAAACGAAAGGTCGACGTAAAATGATTGATTTTACCCAATCAGAATGCTCCACGTTAACTCCACATTAATTAAGAACACTTGATGGCTGCTCACTGTTTTGTTTCCCAAGGATCTCAGTGTTTCCCGAGGCAGGGTCGAAAGAAACTTCAAGACTCGAGGGAAACAAAGCAAGTGTTTCCCGAGGGAGCAGTCATTAAGTGTTTTGTTATATAGCATAAAAACAAATATACCACAATCATTAAATGTTCTGTGACTGCACAAGTAAAACATCTGTTTGTTTCCCGAGGGAGCAGTCATTAAGTGTTTTGTTATATAGCATAAAAACAAATATACCACAATTATTAAAACAAAACAAATTTATTACAAGAATGAGAGTGGAGATACAAACGTACAACTGTCCTTGTGGCATTTTGAATGTTGATGGAGTCTTTTTATACAAGAAATTCTCCAGTTTCATTTTCTGTTCGAAAAACAAAACGTTTCTTTGGGGATATATTTTTGTTTTTGAATGAAAACAGTCAAAATAGCAAAAACAAGCTTTTAGCACGCGCTCTACCAATTTTCACGCCGAAATTTCCCCGCCGAAATTTCCCTCTCTTGAACATGACAGTGCAACAGTGTTTACCGGCTGGTCAACAGTTTGGAGATGTTGACTTGCGGGGAACATTTGATTTGAACTTATCCACGTGATATTGATTCAGCCAATAAGAACACGCATTCGAGTCTAAAATGCGCAAGCTATTAATTTTAACTATAATGAATGTTCTGATAACTTGAGGCTGACGTTTATTTGATGATTTATTGTGCAAAGCAATGTAAACTGACAGCGAATAGAAAGTAAACACTTGCAAATAATACACAAACCATAACAGTAATTACATTCATATATGCTGTTTATTTTTAAAGCTTGGTTTTCCTTAGCAACACAAGCACAAGCGCAATCATAAGGAAATTGTGCCAAGTGAAAACAAAAGTCGACAAGCATAAGAACAAGAATCGTACATCGCAAAGTATTCACTAGTTACAAGGCTTCGTTGGTCTAGGCTCGGCCAGTATGGCGGCAGACATTTGAAAGTGTCGAGTTCTATTGTTTCTTTTAAAGTTGATATGTTGAAAAAATTGTAAACAACATAAAATTAGTTGTCTTAGGAAGCATTCCAAATAATTCATGTTACCTTTTGTTATACACACTCGTTTTATTTTATTTATTTTATTTTTTTCATACGAGACTCGCTAGTAACAAACAGCTTTGGAAAACGTTTCATCAAAGTCAAGGGCTTCCGCCACGTAATGAAATGTTAAAACGTTGGGAGAAACAACAGCTAGTGCTATCATTGGTCAGACATAGCCAAGTGTAGTAAATTTACCGGTGATAGTGCTTGCGCTTATATTTATTTTTTCTTCAAGAATTTTTTCACGGTAGAATTAGAGTTGTGCTTGCTTAAGACTAGGCAAGAGAATATTCTTTTGAGGATGTCGCAATGAAATTTAAAAAAGCCAAGAGAATACACTTAACAAGCAAGTTTAGGACCTAAAAGTTTTTAACATCAGCTTCTGTCTCCACGTTTAGTTAGTGCACAAGGCACCTAGCGACGACTGGCATATTCAAGGGGGCATGGAAGATCCAGATTCTGACAAAGTTATTGAAGAAGATGATGGAAACACTTTCTTCTATCAGAAATGGTAAGAGTTTATTCAATATTTATATTGGTAGAAATGATAGATTCGCCAGAATATGTAAATCAACAACTGCGGATACTAACTACAACCGCATAGTCAGAGCATGGTCTGACACTCAAAGCAGCAGTTTCGTGTTTTCGCTATGGAGATAATCAAACTTTTCAACCTAGAATTAATTAAACCATGTCCTTCACTCACTGTCCTGGCATTTACACAGCTTTTTTTCAAAAGCTATTGACCTTATATCTCACTAGGATGATTAAAGGGACACTGCTTTCACCTGGACTGTTACGTTTGAAGCAGGGCTCGACACTAACTTTTCAACTCACTAGTCTAATGGCTAGTGTCAACTTAGATGCTACTAGCCAATTTTTTTCCTTACTAGCCAGACGTTGAAAATCTGAAATGTTTTACTTGAGAGAGACAGAAACTTATTCAGTCAATATCATTTTGTTTACTAGCCAAAATGGCTAGTGGAAATAGAAAACCTACTAGCCAAAACTAAATTTCTACTAGTCTGTGGCAAGTTGGCTACCGTTAGTGTTGAGCCCTGTGTGTGTTTGACAGAATAAAATAATATGACAGGTTAACTACAAGTAATTAATATACTGTTATTGGATATTATTTTGTCCAATCAATTAACTCTTTTAATGAAGGTCATAACTCTATGACTAAAGAAATGCTTTAACTAGTTCTACCAAAACAAGGTCAGCAGATAAAATTAAATATAATTTTATAGAGGATATTACATGGTGGTGCGAACATATAAAGTTTATCTTCAAGTGGAATTTGACTGTTTTTTCTATGAGAAGATAAACTTTATATGTTTAAGCCAATGTGTAATTTTCTTTTTATTACATATTAGATGTTCATGAATGTTTTGAAAATAGAAAAAACTAGACAAAAAAGACGGGAAAAATAAACAAATGACACCAGCGATATCTTAACTAGTGAGGATATGGAAAATATGTCACTCGTATCTCGGATGTAGTTTCATATGAAATCTACGAGTGGCATATTTTACAGTAAAACACTCATATCTATGTAATAAACATATACATTATATACTACCATTCATAATTCAAAAAGTGTAATGTTAGTAAAACCCTTTTACCTCACTCTTTGGATCTAGCGGTGGTCCTTCACGATGCAGGCAAGCATGTGCCACCCTAATAACATGCTCAAGCTTGCGAGGTTGTTCTTCTACCTTGGCAGCTAAAAATAAACAGCACGGTGCCATAACCTTGAACAGAAAAACCCCAAGTCAAATATAATACTACCGTCTTTGATAATGCTAAGTGCTCATGGCTGATTTAGTCCTGACCTGTATATAACTAGACATACACTCAAATAAAAGTTTGCACGTTTTTTTTCTTTTTTTTTTTCAAATTAGGGATTAATATTATTCTGAAGTTCAAAAAAGTTGACACCCACAGATGACAGCCCAAAATCAGCTCTAAACTTGAAGCGATGCTAAAATGCAGTTCACAAGCCGGATTTAAACAAACAAATGACAAGCCATCCAATCTTTCTGTTCCCTATGGGAATAACTTAATATCTTTAAATAGAATGCTCGGCGTGATAATTTTATCCCTGATGATGGTTTTTAACCTAAAACACTCAGATACATTTTTGAACTTTTAAATTTTTTGCCTTTAATACTTTTTACATTTTAATAGCGATTTTTATGTTTAAGCATAAGAAACAGTTTTTAAACATTTCCAAAACTTTCCGAAAAAAAAGGCATGGGATATAACATAGGATAAATTACCAGAAGTAAAAAAGTTACAAAATAAACAATTTGTTAAAACTGTTTGCTCAATCTGTACATGTATGTAAAAATATCAGATCTCAATCTTTTTTGCATGATCCTTGTTGCACTCAGTCCATACTGTCAAGACATCAGTCTGATATTTTTCCATACAGACCTTGTGCTTGGTTAATAATCTCTATGAAACAATTGTGATAAATATGTAAATTATACACCGTATAAAAAGAGAGAAAACTTACCGATGTTTTGGACGTTAGTCCTTCATCAGAGTAAAAAAAAAAGTGACAGTAAAAGGGGTGAGTTTATATAGGCAGAGAGAGAAGTAAGTAGCCGATAGAAACACAGTAGGCAAGGAAATTAAAAATGACAAACGATGAGGGAAGACAAAAAAATGAATAAATTAGGAAAAAGTGAAACGTTCATTTATCCCATTGAGAGTAAGATTACCCGATCAGTGAATAAGTCACATCTCTTTGGTTCTGTGACAATCATTCAGGGATCCATATTTGCAGTCGTCCGGTCGTCCGAGATGACTAAACAACAGTACGGACGACCAAAATAAAACGAAATCTCGTCTGCTGGACGAGTTAAGTTTGACCCTACGAAAATAAAAACACTTCTACAGTTTCTTCAGAGTTCCGTACCTGCATTCGGATCACTTTTCGTCAATTTGAAGGTTTAAGAAATCAGAGAGTAAATTTTTGAATCTCATTCTATTTTGGCCGCCATCTTGGATGATGCGGTATTTCCCATAAATGATGCAGGCTCAATTTTCAAATTGTTAAACTGCTGTTATTTGTACTGCATCTGCATCTGTGCGACCATCCGATCCGCGTAAACACGGCCATAAAACACTATGTGGTGCTATATTAATAGTGTATCCCAGCCAAAAAGAAAAAAAGACTCAACTGGCTTAGAGAATTCCTAACAATCGAAGTACGAACGAGAGGACCAGAAGCGTTCCTTCTTAACCTCATGGAAAACAAACCGTTCATGGCTCTCGTTTGTGCCCGCGTCCACGTCCGCCGAATCCACTACTGAATTAGGAAGGTGTTGAGATGGATGTGGCTGTTACTAATAATTCATACGCTAAGGATTCGGAGTAACTACAGAATACCCCACAACTATTGTTCTTGACTTAACCACGCATTTACTTTTAAAGAACGATGAATGCACAGGAATAAATTATCGACAGTTGGGGGTATTCTGTTGTTAACCTTTAATTACCAAATACTTGTAACAAAAGTTAAGTTCTCTAAACTTAAAAATGAATGACTTGATGTCTACTCTCCTTTATTGGCATGTTTTATAAAGGTTACCCAGTGTTCTAGCTAGGCCAAAACAACAGGGCGCAGCGCCCTGTCGTTTTTCTGTGCGCCCTGTCATTTTCCTCCAGTGCCCTGTCATTTCTTGTGATCCTGTACATTGTCTTAATGAAGATTTGAGATAAAAAAAACCCAATATTTTGAGATTTCCACGCAATATTTTCCAAGTTATTTTCAACAAAATTCGAACGATCGCGAGCGCTCGAAAATAATTGCTTTCAGACACTAAATTCCTGAGCCACAATAATCGGTCAGCGGATTTTTTGCTCGTTGCCTTGGTGTTGTCATGCATATTAATGATATACAAATTAGGGCACCCTGTCGTTTTTTAAAGCTGGCTAGAACACTGTATCCATTAAAGTTTAACCTTGATAATGGAGTCATGTCTGACTCCAAAACGTCGGATATTGTTGCCAGTTTTTACTCATATTTCAGGGTTAAAAATAGCCGCCAGCTGCCAGCGATAGCCGGCAGATTTGGGATCTTGCCAGCGATTTTTGTTTCCACAGCACAGTTGTCTTGTAGGTTATTAATGTTTATACCGATTTGCAAGCAGGGTATTTTACCTGACTACGAAAACAGCCAGCAAAAATTTTGGACCAAACAATTTAAGAGCTTACAAAATAAAACAAAATTTTAGAACGTTATTTTGAACCCTGTATTTATGTAATACAAAGAAAATTATACATTGGCTCGAACATATGAAGCTTATCTTCTCATGGAAAAAAGATTTCACTCATTCACTGTGCTCACTCGTGAAATTTTTTCCACTTGAAGATAAACTTTAAATGTTTGCACCACCGTGTGATATCCTCTGTATATATTTGGTGTTTATCATTTAAGCCACGTCCTGTTACACTTTCACTGTAGTTACTTTATAAGAGGAATGGAAAATTATGCCTCTGATATGGATCCATATAGTGAAGTGCGGCTTTTATGAAATAATGTTGATAGTTCCTTTATTTTGATTGGTCAACAAGTGTGCTTTCATAGTGCTATGAGGCACAAAAATGACATGGGCGATATGATTGGCAGTCTCCAAGTTGTGAGAATTTTCAGTTTCATAAAGAAATATAATGATTTCTTACATAGATAGATGTGTTTTACTGTAAAATACACCACTCATAGATTTCACGTGAAACTACATCTGGGGATAGGAGTGATGTATTTTTCATATCCTCACTAGTGAGGATATTGCTGACATCATTCCATTGTTTTTTCTTTGTTGTTCGTTTAGGTTTTTTACTATTTTTGATACACTCTTCTATATAATAAAAAGAAACTTACACATTGGCTTAAACATACTGTATGAAGTTTATCTTTGAATGGAAAATTAATTTGCAAGTTAGTGCAGCAAACAATTAAAATATTTTTTTCCGCAAGAAGATTATCTATACTTCATATGTTCAAGCCAATTAATGTGTAATTTCTACTGTATGATATCCTCTATATAGTACTTACTTCATATATCATATTCTCTTTTTTAAGTTGGATAATAATAATTTTTTATATTAAAAGAAATAAAAAATGTTCTTCATTCCATCACAGTCTGGTAAAAACCTTATTAAAGTTTGTGAAAACTCTTTCAGGAGCAGTTGAAAAGCAACAACTGCAGGTTTTCACTGATCTTTTGTTTAATTCTCCCAAACGTTGCCCTCAGTTTTCACCAGGCTATGAAGGTACTGAGAACATATTATTTCTAAATGACGAGTGATGAATTGAAATTCCAATAAAAATGGAAGTCAATTTTTGAGCAAGTTTGTGCCTGTTATATACAGTAACTTGTAATATTTGTCTACATACAAACTTAATCTAATTGTTTTTGGAATTCTGGAAAACTCAATCCTTAAATTCTGAAAGTTACTGAAATTTTCCTGAACAATATATATATACCAATAAGTAACAAATTATGTAAAAATGTATTGTTTTTTTCATTTATTATGCCTGTATGTTTATATTTATCAATTTTGATTTGAATAATAATACATGAATTCAATTCGATCTGTATTAAATTTCTTTCAGCACCAACAAATTTTAAAATGTAT
>JAOBAY020081208.1:0-10816 GCA_025331085.2 Zoanthus sociatus
AGCAAAATGTTACAAATGAAAATTGTGTCTTACTCCATGAGAAGCCCGAGTTCACGCAGCTATGCGTCTTGTTGCATTTAAAGTACCCACCTTTTAGTTTCCATCCTTCTGTAGGATTTGCACATGATAGAGAGTCTCCTATACTTTTTTCGTGGTTTGTAAATGGGCTTTTTTGCTTTGCATGAAGCGTGGTTGAGGATTTACTTTTTCCCTGTTTCGTGAAACTGATTCCCCATTTTTTTCGTGATCCATGAAAAATGCATTTACTCATTACACGTGATTTGTGAACCAACGATTTTTGCGGGAATAATTTCTCACTTCTTTGGAGATTTTTGCGTCATTAAAGCTAGAAAAATACACCAACAAAAATCCCATTTGATGCGCTAGAGAACCACAGCAACAATGGACCAGAAGGGGGCCTAGAATCTAGTCTGTCACGATGTGTCACACACTAATTACATTTTTGTGATGATTGTTTTTGTGTTTTGCGAAACGTAGAATAAAAGTTTTATTTTTATGGGAAACATAATATGGCTCTTCTATTTTTAAGTTGATTGCTTCCTTTTTTTGTGAATTTGAAACTGTTTTTTGAAATTGTCGTGATGTGTTAAAAGGCCAAACTCTTGAACGTGAAACTATTTTCAGAAAAAGTTTAGGGAAATCTCATGATTATTGATAAAAAACCGGTGTTGTACCGAAAGAGACTGTTTCTCTAGATTGCTTGAGTGTCACCCAGTCTATTATGAGGATAAACACGTCAAACTGTGCACAGAGATCGTTCATCACCATTAAATTACGTCGACACTAGTAGAAAATTTAACGACTGAGTCAACAAAAACCATAGACATGTTAATAGTCCATAAGACCGTAATTTTTAGTTAGGAAAAATTCCAGCATCTGTCTTCTTTCTTTTTCAAACCAATAAAAATCAGAAAAAATTCTGAGCCTCGTTTACAGATAATTTAGGAAAACTTTTCTGTGTATGCGTCAATAAAAAGTGCTGTAGTGTTCTGCAATATATGCACAGTTTGTAATCTTACAAAAAATCAAATGAACAAAAAAACAGCAAAGAGGGAACCTTGCAAAATTTTCTAAAACAGCTCAAATTTTAAGCAAATTTCGGAAGGCTAAAAATATAGGAAATACTAGTAATAAAATAGCCTAATTAGTATGGATGAAAAGCTTAAACATCCTAGATTTGTACTATGCAAAAAACCAAAACAAAAAACAAGCCGCGAGAAAGAACGCTTATCCAACGAGAAATAATAGCTTTTCCAAAAGTATCGAAAATCGTCATTTTCCACAAAAAAGGAAAGGGGGACCCTTGCAATTATATAAAGCTTAAATAAAAACATACCAAAAAGAAAACTATGTTCTTTTATTTTTATCTTTCTTTCTTCTTGCTTCTTCAGGCGAAAACATGTTTAAACTCTTTATATCATTTTTCGTTTTTGTTTAAAACTTTTTTCCTCCCTTTCTAATGACTACATTTCATTTATTTTGCTGGCTCTTTTCAATTGATACATGTTTGACTACTCCTTTCACAAAATGTGCACCAACAATAGTTGGCTTATCCCCTCATCCTGTCGTTGTTGAACTTGATTGCCAAAACTGATACCGATGTTTATACCTTTGGTGATTACTACTGATTTATCCATATAAGATTCCGAACCTGGAAATTTCTTTGGAGTCCTATGGATTCCACTGTCATCCACGAAAATGTTTACGGCCTTCCAATGGAAGTGGGCTCCCTTTGAAAAATCCTAGCTAGCGATATCTTTGTGTAGGCAATCATGCTGATGTTGTTGGAGTATTTAATGAATGAATAACTGATTATGTGATGGCATTCAACTTGTTCTCCAAGGATCTTTTGCATCGAGTTCACAAGTGGTCGTCGTTCATGAACAAAACGTGTATACAGCTGAACCAGGGAAAATACAAGTTAGAACATTCCAGGTACCTGTAGAACTAGTACCAAGAATAATTTATTCTGTACAGTGTTCTTTTAATTAAAAGGCGACCATAAGAGCTATTTGCTTTACAAATATAAAATTTAATTCCTTTTTTCTTCAGGGTACAGTGAAGCAGGTCTTGTCCTTTTCTGAGACAGAGGGGGATCCTGTAGTACTTGATGTTTGTGGTAACTATCTTATCGCTGGTTCATCACTTGGATACATCAAGCTATGGGACTTAACCCGCAGGTAATACTGCAGTCTTCAGCTGTTCATGCGTTTTTAGTAGGTTTTCACCTTAAGCTTCTTGTTTGTTTAGGCTGGGAAAGATTGCACCAAACAAATTATATAATTAAAAGCCCAAATTTAGTTGCTATTTTTCTGTTTCTCTTGGCCAAAGTGGGACTGGAACCGCCGGCTTTTCAACATAGCAGAAAAGTGTTGAAGGTGATGTATTACTAAAGTGTTGAGGTATTGGTGTGAGGATCCCACGGGCCCAATATTTTATAATCCTTCAAGTAATTTTGTGTGATTCTATTTTGTCCATTCAAGGTTCTTAACTAACAATATAATGACTTAAGGAGTTTGGGATGCTAACAAATACAACATCAAGAAACACCACGCTGGCAGTGTAGCAGATTACTGTAGTGTTGTGGACTTGACCTAAGGTTCCCACGGGCCCAAAATTTTCAGTTGCTTCAAGTATCTTCATGATATTAAAGAAAAGGGGAACTCGGAAATAAATCGGAGCCCTAGATGGGATCCCATCTGGTGCTTGGATTTTTTCTGAGTTCTCCTTGTCTTTAATATCATGAATTTATTATTTCATATTCAATATATTCAAGTATTTTGTGTGTTTTAATCGGTCATTTCAAGGTCTTCAACTTACAATAACGCAACTTAAGAAGTTAGTAAGGCAGTTTTGCCTTGTTTAAATGGAACAACTTTCCTTTAGGGAAGCTAAACAGCACTGCAATCCAAAATGTTTACAAGAAAGTATTCCTGGTATTGGAAAACTTTTATCAGTGAAAGTTAATTGCAATGGAAGTAAAGTTAGCGTTCTGTGTGACAAGGTAAGGGAGTCTTTTTTTGCCACTACAATAACCTTGGGATATTGTTTTGTACAAGTAGAGTATTTATAATTATTAAAAATATCAAGAAAGATAATTAAACACAAGAATGAAGAAAGGGTAAAACGTTTTTGTAAAAAACGCTTGGATAATTTCAATACTTTATAAAATGAAATTCGCTATATGATTTTGCGAGTATTGATATTGTACTATTCACATTTTTTAAGATCAAATAGCTTAATAAAAGTGGCGGGAGATTTGTTTATCACAGTAACTTAATTAGTCAAAGGTGGTGGGCCCTTAATCATTGTAGCAGCTTAATTGCTCTAGGGTTGCGGTCCTTTTGTTAATAACAATAACGTAATCAACAGTGCTAGACCCTTTGTTCATCACAATAACGTAATTAGTGGTGGTTGATCCTTTGTTCATCGCAATAACGTAGTTAGTGGTGATTGATCCTTTGTTCATCGCAATAACGTTATTAGTGGTGGTTGATCCTTTGTTCATCACAATAATGAATCAGTGGTGGTGGTCCTTTGTTAATCACATTAACGTAATTAGTGGTGGTTGATCCTTTGTTCATCGCAATAACGTAATTAGTGGTGGTGGATCCTTTGTTCATCACAATAACGTAATTAGTGATCGTGGATCCTTTGTTCATCACAATAACGTAATTAGTGGTGGTAAATCCTTTGTTCACCATAGTAACGTAATTAGTGGTGGTGGATCCTTTGTTCATGATAATAACGTAATTAGCGGTTGTGGATCCTTTGTTCATCACAATAACGTGGTCAGTGGTGATCAATGGAACCTTTGTTCATCCCCAAATCGTAATCAATGGTGGTGGATTCTTCGTTCATCACAATAACGTGATCAGTTAAACCTTTGTTCATCCCAAAAGCGTAATCAGCGAGTAATCAGCGATGGTGGGCCCTAGCATAATTAGCCCACGGTGTTGGGTAAATGGGAAACAAAGATACACGATGGTGCCTAAAACGATCTTGTAGAGTATTCACCCAGTGATACATTAAATAGGCTTGTAAAGTTTTGGAAATGGAAAAAGAATATTAGGAAGTTTAGGAAACTGAGTCAATTATTTAAAGGTATGGAAAAGTGGTTATCTTCTGGAACAAATTAATGCTTTATATAACACATGACTTATTACAGACAAGAAGTACTTAATGGTCAGATTAATTGTCGGGAGGTTTTACAATTTTGTAAAGCTTTTTAATTAAATGCTTTGTAAATGCATGGTTATCTAATATTGTTGACCGAACTCAGAATATTTTCGATTATAACGATAAGATCATTATCAAATGCCACAGGAAATGGTAATATAAACTAACTTTTATTACATCAAAAATAATGATCACATTACGAGCTGTACAAACTGTTTTTGACATGTTTTAAGGACATTGAAGAATACTCTGCAAGATGATGTACTTTTAGTTTATTTGATGATCTATTACATTTTTATAACTAAGATTACGTGCAGTAGAAAAAAAAAAACGATTTTCAACTTTATCCCGGTATAACAATTTTTTTATAAATATTCCCGTATTATCGTTATACCGGGAATTTAGCTAATGCTCCCTTGGCATATCGTTAAACCGAAGTTCCACTGAATTTTGGTTTACAAATTACAAGGTTCTTCTAAGTGGGACTTATAGCATTGTGATCCATTGTACTGTTTCTTTTTTGTTATTATAGGTTGTGATATGTATTTGGTCCTATAAAAGGATAGCTAGGCTCAATGTGCAGGATTTCTAATTGATGCTAAAAAAGTAATTTTTAGATGTAATGTTTCCAGTAATGTAAAACAACCATGTGTTTTGAAACACACCAGGCAAATCAAACGATTGACACAAAGGTACATATCTGGGATGTCGAACAAGACACAGTCCACTCGTTTGATTTTGCAACTGGTCGTAGATCATCGGTAGGTGAGGACGAGGAAAGTGATGCCAAAACACAATCATTAGAGATTAAAGGTCGAAAAGCCATAACTCAGTTCTGGGACCCATTGGAACCTAAACTGTTGGTATGTGAGACAGTGCTACTGCCGGGAGGTTCATCAGAACAGTCCACAGACACAGTGTCAAAGAAGCCCATGCCTTCAGGTGCTACAGCTAACGATGCTGAGCAAATAGAGGTATTAAAACTGTACGCATTGTCAGTGCAATTGTTCAGGCCCTTGGATTCCATTTTTTATGGGTATTTGTTTGAATATTGTGTAATACTGTATGTTTATAAATCCAAACCCTAGGGTTTCATTTTTTATGAGTAGCAGTTTTCTGAGCCCAGTCACGGTACCCATCGTTAAATAAATTTTGATATCATCAATAACGTGGTGCAAAACCATTTTCGATACAACTAAATTTAGAAATTGGTACATTTTTTAAACATTTTTTTAGCACACAGCAGTTGCACAAAATTTTGAACAAGACGAACTTACAGAATTGTTATCGCGATCTTAACACCATAAGTTACTGAATATTACCTTGGCTTGCAGAGTGAGACAAAAAAGTATTTTCGTAGTTTTAGTCGAGATTAGTTGAAAGACTTGATAATGTTTTGGTATTTGCAAGTATTATTTAACAATTAGACCTGAAGGATGAATAGACTACAAGTCAATAGCCCATGAGGCCGTACTCGTAGTCCATAAAGCCGAGTGGTCTAATTGTTTCAGTATAAATCTACTAATTAGTCAAAAAAATTAAATTATCGATGATATTCTCTGATAATATTGCAAAACGGTGCTCATTACTATTTTAATCCGCCATCTTTTCTCTACTTGTAGTCTGTCACAATTAGGCCTCTAGTGGAGTAGCCAATCAGAATGCAGGATGCGTGTTAGACCTTTATAGGTTTATACTAATTTGGTATATACATTGATATTATATACTTAACTATCCCTTGGACAATAAAAACAAAGTTTCAAAACATAAAGTCTCTTCACTTTCCAGAATATCTGTATTGAAGATTTGGGAAATGAGAAACGGAATTTGGTTCCATAGTTTCCTCCCTGTGGTAACGAGACACCACAAATGGCGATTGAATTGTAAATGCACAGTGTTGGAATATACATTGAATGTTCCTAGCAAAATTTATATATAATGTTCATGACTGTTAAACTGAACTTGCATCAGTAGTTATATTTACCAACTATTTTAATTATCTTGTTTCAGACCACAGTCCTTGTTATATCTTTATTCGTTACACCTGAAAACGGAATTTTGTTCAAAGATTTTTTATCCATTGACTCGTCACAAAATCGTGAGTATAACTATTGCCTAATTTTATTGCTAGTAAATAAGTACATTTCCTAAATTTTCTACTTCGAGTATTAGCGTTTCAAGCATTCTCATTGGTTCACTCAGTCTCGGTTATCAGCTCATATACCAAATGTCAATGAACATATATTAAAAGGTCATTTTACGGTCCAAATCAAATTAGTGTTAACAAATTTTCATGACAAAAAATACAAGATTTCTAGAGCGTTTTAGCTCTGAAATAAAACCTGTTTAGCAATCCTAAACTAGAATAACCAAAAGCATAGTAATAAATTAAACAGAATTGTTTTGATACGAACAGGACGATCATTATGATAAATAAGATATATAAATACATGTGGAGACAAAGATCTCAGAAAGAAACTGAGCTCCAGATGGCAGTCCTTTGGGAAGTGACTTTGATAATTCAATTGAAGCGAATAATGCAAACAAAATCATTTTCACCGGCAAATAGCAAAACATTGAGTGAAAATTTGTCAAAAGCTGAAGTACAAACCGTAAAAGAAAGTTAAACATCTTACTTTGTTCTAGAAATACTCGGCAGTCCCTTGGGAAGTGACTTTTAATAATTCAGTAGAGTAGCAAAGTGTGACGTCAGACATAAAAATAGAAGTCGAGCGATCAGGACTAAAAATGTGTCCTTACTAAAGTTGTTAGAAATTATATTTGTGTTCAAAGGATTTATAATCTTAATTATTTTTCGGATCAAATTTCAGCACAATAATAAAGGACTCCAGAAAACGTTTTCGGCCACTATAGATCATACAGTTCAAGGCTTAGAAGCTTAAATTACAATTGCAAGTTTTAAACATTAAAGCAGTAATAATTCTAAGGAAGTACAATGGTCAGTGCCTTATTTCAGATCCCTTAGCTTTTATCTTAGTGTCTCAGATTGCATTGTAACACATTCGCTTTAGCTTGCAGCATTTCATTTTCTTTTAGAAACTTTTAGTTTATTATTCGTTTTAATTATATTTGCTTGTAGTGTTCAAATTGAGTTTATGAACAATTGCCGTGGTTATGTGCGCAATTTAAGCAACTGCATTACGCATCTGAAAAAAGGTTTCAGGCTTCATTGCGACATCACGCGACCTCTGCGATATTGGCGCAGCTCTATAACCAACGTAGTTATGACGCTGCAGCTATGCGACCAGATCATTTTTAGTGGGTCCATCAAAGCCTGTTACTCGTGTTCAATCATAACTGTTAGTTTTAATGGTATAGGAGGAACCTGCCACGGAATCGTCCGGTACTTCTATCTATCCTGTTTTTCCCTCCCATGTCCTTCTTATGTCCCGGCCCCTGTGAAGGTTTGCTATATTCTCATGACCATGCTATATTTTTAATTTACAGGATTTATGGGAGTCCAGGTGCCTTTCTTCTATTTTATGAAAAAGGTAAGTGGTGATGGATATTAGGTTTTGTATTGTGCTGCTAAACTATCCTGTCTCAATCATCATCATCTTCGTTTACTGTCCCTAGTTTGCCACTTCTGGGTTTGGATGTGATATGAGTTTCCTCACTCTTTTCTATCTTCGGCCATATCTTATGTGATGTTAAGCTCCCTCATGTTGTCCTCCACTACCGTATTCCAAAGTTGTTAGAGTGGACTGGTTAGGAAACCAGACAAACTACAAAAACGATTTTAATGCTTCTTTGTTTTATGTTGTGTGCACAGCTACGGTTAGGATCTTTTGTTCTAGGTGTGATACTTCCTTATTCTATTGGCCGTTTGCTCATTTACATCTCAAAGCCTTTTGTTATTTGTGCACGGTCACGTCATATTTCTATAGGGAAAAGGCGAACAATAACATATAACAAAGAATGTCATTAAGTTTCCAAACCAGTCGACTCTACTAACTTTGCTTACTTCAGGTCTTCTTCAGTCTACCTACTGGCCTCCTCTTGTCTCAATGATTGTTTAAAATGTTTTATTCACTTTTATGCTTAGTTAATGGGCATTTATTTCAAATATAAATTGCTTTATAGGCTCTTTCTTCATTAAACGTATTTTAAGTTTATATTTGAAGCTGATGTTCTGCTCACTCCCACTATAAAATGCCTCTTCTCACTAACAGGGAATAAGCATGGATGAAAGTTCTACGTCGAGTGGTCCATCTTTTGGCAAGGCTGCCCCAACTTCTGCTCGCAGTGTTGTTACCAAACACACCATGAGAGATTTCACTGGACTGGAAAACAGCAGTGAAGAAACTAAGAAGGCAATGATGGATTTCAGTTACTTATCAACTATTGGCAACATGGACGAAGCGTTTAAAGCAATTAAACTTATTAAAAGGTACGGTAAATCGTAATTTGTTTCCGTATTTGTAGATAAGCCAAAGTTTGATGGATTTCTTATTACCCAGTTCTTTTGTTAGTCCTGCAATATTTGATTAACTCAAATAACTTTCTTATTTGAATTAGTGTTTACTCCAGTGAGAAAATACCACGATTCACATCTCGGTTTTTTTGATCGGTTGAGCAAGTTTTTTCCCCACTCAACTTGTAAATATTTCAAGGTTTTGGAAACATTTAACAAACGTTAAACAACGAAATCTTACAGAATTGTTTTCTTTTGTTTCAGCGAATCAGTGTGGGAGAATATGGCTCGTATGTGTGTCAAGACAAAGAGACTGGATGTCGCCACCGTGTGTCTAGGAAATATGGGAAATGCTCGTGCCGCAAAGGCTTTACGTCACGCTATGGTGGAACCAGAGTTAGATGCAAAAGTGGCAATGTTGGCAATTGAGCTTGGGATGCTGGTATGCGATTGTTATAATAATCAATGTGTACATGGACAGATTATATTCCTAATTGTAACCATTTTATCATTCACTTGATTGGCTATGAACTTAAATGTGCATGTTAGTGGTACCATACCTATAAGGCTTAGTGAGGCTCAAACAGCTGTCCACGGTTGCTTAAATTACGCATAAACTGACTATTGTTAGGTAGTGTGGCTATAGCAAGTGAAAGCAACTGAAAGTCGCAGGTTACCCAGGAAATGCATACAGAAAAATGTTGCCCATCTCACACATTTAACTTGGCATTACTCGTTTTTTATGCTAAATCGTTTATCAGCTAAGTAGCCCATGGAGCCGATGCTTATCTTTGCTTTCTTTAGTGTTAAACGGATCAGAGTCTGCCTCCACCTGAATGGGATACTAACCCATCGCAGGTTAGCTCCCAGCAGCCTTTTGTACTAATTTGCCCACCCCGAAAGGATGGAAAACTGAGTTTAGATAGCTTTCTATAAAAAAGGTAGCACCAATATTTTGGCAGAGTAGGGGATCTAATGGTAACTTTTTTTACAACTAATCAAAAATAACTTCATAAAAGTAGAATTACTGTTCTTTTTCGTGTTCAATGCTGTTTAGGATGAAGCAGAGAGGCTATACAAGAACTGTGGTCGATTTGACCTGCTAAACAAGTTGTACCAAGCTAGTAACAAATGGACGAAGGTAGCTCAATCAATCTTTACATCAAAACGTATTCCTCTTTCACATTCTTCAGTATAAGAAACATATTTTAAGTTGTTAGTAAGATACTGGTACACAAGTCAATGATTGTTGAAATTATGTTTTAAGTGATAAGTTCGTTACAGCTTGGTAATGTACATTCGTCGCCATGACACTTTTCATTCTCATCTGGTAAGAAAATCAATGGCGTTTGAGAATAAAAAGATAAAAAATGGCATTTCATTCCCGTTTCTTGAGAAAGGACAAATGTCCCCCTCTCCTAGATTTCACCCATGACTCCTGCTCTTATCAATGGGAATTGTAGATGAATATTTATCCAGAAAGGACAAAAGTACCCCTTTTCTAGATTTCACCCATGACTCCTGCTCTGATCAGTGAGAAGTGTAGATCTACAAGTGTTTATCAAAGAAAGGACAAGAGTACCTCTTTCTTAGATCCCAGATCAAATCCATGGGAGGGTTAGGTGACTATCCAGAAAGGACAAATGTGCCCAGAATTTCTCTATTTGTTTTTTTATTATGCGCCTTGTGCATGCTGCTTATTGATTATTACATTGTTTATGGTAGGCTATTGAAACAGCCGAGCTTCAAGACCGGATCAATTTAAGAACTACCTACTACAACTATGCCAAACACTTGGAAGTAACTGGAAATTTCTCAGCTGCCATCACAAAGTAATTATAATACAGTTGTACGACTCAGTGTGTAGCAGTAAACTATTAAAGTATTAAAACTGGTTATTTACGTTAGATAAAGATTATTATAAGAGAATTTTATAACGGCAATATTGAAATGCCTCAGTCGATGAATTGGAATGGGGACTTGCGGGAGAAGGGTATTACAGAGGATATGGATTCGAATCCATTTAAAGCCTGGAAGTTTTTGTTTTCAGGCTTATTTTTTTACAAAATGTGAATTAGGGAAGATCGAGACAATCTTTTTAACAATAATATAAGCAAAACTATATGCAAGCAATGTTTCTGCTTGTATCATATCTTTTTGTATAAAAGTTTATTTTTTTAC
>JAOBAY020081219.1:0-10815 GCA_025331085.2 Zoanthus sociatus
CTCCCGTCTCCGCCGGTTTTAAAACCGCATACGGGTAAAGCCTCGATCTTATTTACGTTTTGTAAAATATACATTACTTTACAGCTAGAAGTCACTCAAACACTGAAAATACAAGGAGTAACTGCTGGATCCAACGTTGATGTAAACCTCCGACTGAAAGGTGGAATTGACCCAGGTACGGTTCTGTTCTTCCCTGTTAGTGACATATAAACCGAAATCACGTGTTCAATTTTTTGAGCAATTACAGACGCGGATTTTTTACGATGAACCAAGGTTGCTTTAAAGCGTTGATGTAATAATGTTGTTCTGAGTTAAATTGTCGATATTAATAAAATAAAAAAATGAAACGAGAAGCCATTCCATTTTCTGATGTTAGAGTTTAATATTGTGGCTGTCAGTCCACGGCCATCTTCAAATTAATAAAAAAATACAATCAGTGCAAATATTTTTTATCTAGTTCAACAGTGTCAAGGGGATTGATTGGTAGTTAGTTGAAAACGAAAGATATAACCACAGATTCAGACACAGTATTTTTGTTGAATACTGGACCTAGTATCTAGAGATATATATATCTGATTTACTCGTATTCCAAGTACTACATTTTTTTTATTTTGGTTTATTTCAGCGGTTCAAGTAAATGAGAAGTTAAAAGAGCTAGAGAAGATCAAAGATCCAAACGAATTGCAAGCGGAAATCCGTCCGCTGTACTGGGAAGTTGATGATGTAAAAAATGACGAAGTTAAAAAAGAATTTAATCGCCATTTATCAAAAATAGCAAGAAAAGCCTTTGAACAAGATTTAATTTGTATTCTAAGCAAAAATGGACTCCTTGATACGGCCTTGGATCTCGTTCAAGAATGTATTCTAACTACCGATGATCTTGCAGCGAAATTATATAAGTTAAGCAGTGAGAGTATTAGTAATGAGAATAGATCATTCATTCTGCTGAAGGAAAAGCTGGCATCTAAGTTAGAAACACGCGGTGCTCTTGTTTGTAAACAGATTAATACAGAACAAGACTGGGTAGTAACTTTGATTAAAAAATGCGAAACTTTAAAGAGACTTCACGCAATGAGATATTCCGAGCTTTCGGATCTTTTGCAGTCAGCTGATACCTATGACAGACTTTGTATTGAAAACATTTATTCTGAAGGAAACGAGGTTAGAAAAATGTGCAAAAACTTTGGGTTGAGTCTTGAAACATCACAAATTTTAGAAGAAAGAGGAGTAGCAAATGTTGCTAACATTACAGATCAGCAGCTTTCCGAAACCTTGGAACAACTACCAGCAAATCAAAAAACGCTCCTGAAGAAAATGTATTCAAATACGAGCTGTAGAAAAATTAAGGAAAAAGAGGAAGAACGAAAAAAGCTGGATAATTACAAGAAAGAACTAGAAGAAGCAAAGTCGCTAATTCAAGAGACGCGTAAAGACGCAAAAGAACTGTTTGAGAGAAGTCAGCAAGAGTTTGGAAACAGAATGAAGGATATTACTGATAAGTTAAAACTGCCTCCTAATTGGAATAATCAGAAAGTCGAAGACCCGAACAAGCTACTTGAAAGCGTTGAACAAGTGTTGAACATAACAACAGAAAAACTTAATATAACTCCTTATGAAACAAACGAAGAAGTTGCTGCAGCAGCGAGTGGAGGATTAGCTCGTTATGGCATCAATATATTTGGTGATGATGCGGAAGAACTATCCAAACGTCCGCCATTTCCTATATTAAAAAAGCCTGAATATGTGGAATGGGTTAGTCCAGCATTTGGATACAAGGTGTCTTTCTTTAAATCTACATTGACAAATGGAAGTTCATTTTTCTACAAGGCTGTAGAATCTTCTGGCCTTAGTATGGCAGCGAGCGTTTCCGGAGGATTTGCCGGTTTTTACGCCAGTGCATCAGCTCATCACAGTAAGGAAACATTTAAGGAGACTGAGAAGCATTTACACAAATCTAGCAGCTACGCATCGACTACAAAATATATCGTTCAACCAACAAAAGCTTTTTCAATACCGAAAACTGAAATGCAGGTGGAAAATGAAGCAAAAAGAAAGGCAAAAGAAATTATTGATCTTCCATCAGCCAGACGCTTCCTCGAAGATTACGGTTCTCATGTGTCGGCCGGGATGCACACATTAGGAGGAGTATATTTCAGTACCGTTGAAGTGACAACAAAGGAAGAAGTCGAGGAGTCGGTTCTCCTGAGTGCAACTGGTCAGCAGTTTGGATCTGAGGTCTCAGGTGGGGGATGTTCAGTCTCTGGGGCCGTAAAAACGGAAACGTTTGATATTTCGGGTTCAAATGAGGCTGCTGCCAACAAAACGACGGAGGGTCGATTTGAGATGACAGTCAAAACGCTTGGACCAGCGACTACGGATCCAAACACTTTTTGTGAGGTATTGCAATGTAACAATGGAACGTGGTTTGTGATTGATCGCGGAGATCGAGGATCGTTTGTTCCAATTTGGGAGTTGCTAAAGGAACAGGGTGATGTGTACGCAAAACCTGCAATGATCATAAAGCGTGCTTGGGAAACGAAAAATTATTCGAGGTTGTCAGTGAATGAAAAACAACCTTCCCTTAGTGTTGCAGACCAAAAGGAAGCTGTTGAAAATGAACTTTTGGAGATGAAGTCATATATTTGCAAAAAAACGTCAGTTCACAATCTAGGATCAGATATGTGCCTTGAAACACTTATTGACATATTCCGGCTAATACGCACAATTGAACGGAGATGCCAGACACTATCAGTTAAAAAGTATGTAATGCTTGTTGCTTTACAAATATCCTCGTTTATGGCTTTTCTTAACAATATTGCAACTCAGCCGCAAACTACTTTTGGTGCATCACATAATGTTATACGTGATATGATTAGACCGGAAACACTGAGAGGACAGATTGAGTTGGACCAGGATTTAAAAGCCCTCCTGCAACGCAGACGTATTGAAACGAAAAACACTGACACGATGAAGAGTATAGACACTGGAAACCTTGTGCAAGAATTGTTCAAACTAGGCGAGAAAATAGAGTCCGAGGGGGTTGACAGCGACACTGGCAACCGCGATGCCGCTTGGATAATACAGAGTGCTTTAAGCAATGAGACAGATCTCGAATTGAAAAAAGCTTTAAATGAACTGGCTGTCTCAATGGGATACCAAGAGGACATCAGCGACTTTTTAACTCCTTTGGGACCAGATGAAATGTCAATTTTAGCTAAAACAATTTCTGGCATTCTAGAAGCAAAATTTGCGCCCGAAGAAAAAGTAAAGTATTCATTTCAAAGTGAGCGAACAGAACTTGGATTAGGTCAAATCGAAGCAATGGGGACAGTAAAATTGGTGGAAGAAAGAAATGCCTTTGTGTTATGGGAATCATTAACTAATAATAGTACTGGGAAGACATGGGAAAGGAAGAATCAAAAGGAAAAGTGGAACAGTAATTGGTTAGGAAATATATTGCATTCTAATCGAATAAAATATGACGATCCCATTAAAAATAATCAATTACGTTGTAAAATTCCTTTTTGGGAGCTCCAAAGTTACACCCAACAGTATAGCATTGAGCCCTCTTCGTTCGGCCGTGCACTAAAATGGCGTGAAGTATTGAAACTTCAGAAACCTCTACCATTCAAATTTAGTGACTTTTGTGTGGACAAAAACGTTTCATCAGACCCACCTTCTTCTCCTGAAGACATTGTGTATCTGTTATGCCGTAGAATGGCGGCATTTAAAATCATAAATGGCTTTGGAAATTGGGAAGAAGACGAAGATTCCTGGAGCAGTGATGAAGAAGAGCAGGAGAACCATCTGAAAGGTAGAGACGAAAAAAATCCTTTTTCTTTACTTTTAATGCAATTATCGAACAGCGCTTTGTCCGCAAAAATGAGACTATTTGATATGATGCTTCAACAAAGATATACGATTCCGCTAATAATTCAGAATAATGATGGAATGTTTACCTACAATGCCAGTGCGTTACGATTTGTCAGGACTAAGTTATTTTCACATAGTATAGAACTGCTTAATGACGCTCACCTTCCACGAATAGCATTTTTATCGAGGCGCCCAGAAGCTCAAACAGAGAATATACCCTTAATCAAAGAAGTTTTAAATTGTAGTATAACAAGTTCTGTAAGTAACAATAGCCTCGGGACAATAGCCGAACTTGGAGTCGGCTTTCTTAAAAATGAAACCAAAGAAGGAAACATTGATCCATGGCTTCTTTTATTCGTGCGAGGAGATTATAAACATCTTTGGAAATACGTCATTCAGTTTTCAGACATTATTGTTGTTGAGCTAAGACCGAACGATTCTTTGTCTGAAGTCGTTGAATCGCACGGTTATGCAAAGGAAAGAATAACCATTCTAAGATGGAAAAATAACAGCAGCTTGGATAAACCTCGGAAAGATAAATCAAAAACATCGATCGAGGGCAGTTTCCATGGAGTATCTCGTTTATTAAAACAAGCAATTCCCCACTATAACAAAAAGATGAATATCAAACCAGAGGATCGATTACTTCTTGATAACATAACTTTCGATCGTAGACAAGTAGAGAATGAAATTATTGGTTTTAATGACATCGAAAAACGATTGGAAGGAGAGAAATTTGATGGTCTGCGTCAGAAAATGCAAATGCAAAACAGCTTTGCTAAACAATGTGATATTCAATCGGAGATCAAACGTATTGGCGCAAATTTTGTTCAAAGGGAGGACAAATCTGAGAAAGTAAGAAACGAAGAGATGTTTCGTTCAAATATCGCTGCGAACCAGATGAAACTACCACTTATTCAGCAGTTTGTGGCGTTGCTAAATGAGAGTGACATTGATCTGCGCATTATTGGATTGCAGCAGTTTGGCAAACTTATCAATGAGCGTTGCGACCAATTGCTCCGCAGAGAAAAAGGTACAAAAGATCAAGCGTGGAGGTACTACCAAGAAAATCCGAGAGATAGTGATGCACTTCAAAGATACTACAGGGCCAAGAAAGAGTTTGTAAGTAAAAGTTTCAGTGTTACACATTGCTGGAGAGAGTTGAGCCATATTTATTCTGCAAAACCTGGTATGTATTCCAAGCTACCAAAGCTGGCTGCACAGTATCTGATGGACGGGTTTTCACTTGAGATAATGGACGGTGACGCTGGAAGTGTAAACATAAAGTGGTTCGAGAAAGTAATGTCTGAGTTAGATGACAATCTTACGCAAAAACTTGGTCGAGAACCAAATGTTTTCGTTGTTAGCATTATGGGAACACAGAGCACAGGCAAATCAACGCTTCTTAATACAATGTTTGGCTGTCAACTCCAAACCGCTGCAGGACAATGTACAAGAGGAGTACACTTGCAGTTGGCCAAAGCAAAAGAACGGGAAGGAATTGACTATGTACTTATTATGGATACAGAAGGAATTAGAAGCCCCGAGTATTTTGGAACAGAGGGATCCGTGTCAAGAGACAATCGCATGGCAACATTTGCAGTTCTACCAGCTCATGCGTGTCTTGTAACTACTGTGAACGAAGAAGACTCCGCCATTAAGGAAGTTCTTCCAATTGTAATGCTTGCTTTCAAAGGATCAAATATTGCACAAGAAAGCGCTGGCCGACTGTCATCTTTACTTTTTTTTGTTTACAGTAAGGTAGAAACTTCTCCAAGTGACCTTGAAGGTTTTGAGGAAAACCGTCGACAACTTGTTATGGAACTTCAAAGTGCTGCTGACAAGATTGCAGGCTTAAACGTTGCTGGCGGTGATACGACAATTAGCAGCACAACAGAGAGCGGCGGAAAAAATCTAAAAAAAATTCTTTCAAATTTCAAGGTAAGCGGAAACGAAGCTGAGAGCGATGTGAAGTATCTTGGTTTATTAAACAAAAGCGAGAAACCGCCAGACGACGTTCCTAATTTCGAATACGGGGAAAAAGTTCACCAGCTTCTCGAGTACATACATAAAAGAATGAAGGAATCCTCAGTCAGAAGCCAGACATTAATAGAGTGGGTGGAATATCTTAATCTTGTAATGCATTGCATCGATACCTCCGATTTTGAACTGAACTTCAAGACAGCATTACAGTTTCAATCATTCAATGACCTACAAGATAAACTTTATGACATCCGAGAACAATTGTCCAACAAGTATTCTGAAGCATACAACTTAATTGAACACGAGTTGTTAATTGCAAAGTCCGAACCAAGCATTGATGACCTTATTGACAAACTTCGTCGCAATGTATCTTTGAGCGATCAAGAACAAACAACAGCAGTAACCAAGTTGCTAAAAAAAGCGGAATATCAGCAGTTCAAGACTGACGAATTACGACAGTGGAAATATTTTAAAACTGAAAGACAACGAACATGGGAACAACTACTACGAGATGCACACGAAGCTAAATGGAGATTCGGTAAACAAGAAGAACAATTAGAACAAGCTGTTTGGAATGAACTTAGAAAACAGTGGGAGACCGATAGCCGTAATCTTTATGACGATTCCCGGCAAAATGTTTTGTTTTGCGATATATTTGATAAGCATTTGCAAAAGGCAAGACTATCTTACCATCCTTTGTATACGGAACAAAAGATAAGAGAAGAATACTCGCAGGTTTTAAAACAATTGCAAATTGAAAGGGGAACGAATTGGCTTACCAAGAGTCTAGAACATCTTGCTGATGGGTTTGAAAAACTCATGCAGTTCGTTGGCTTCAAGAAGAAATCTGACCTGGAAAAGATTGCAAAACAACTTAAATTACAAGTAACTGAACATTTACGGAGCGTCAAAAGATATAACGCACAAAGTGTTTCAGATGCCATCTCTTTCACAAACGAAGCAATTAAAAACCACTCTGTTTCAAACAAACGTGAAAAACAACGTCTACATCAGGTCGTTTTCACTGTATTAAACGAAAAACTTAAAGATATTCAAAATCAGTGGGATAAAGAAAACAACGTGACAGTTAAATTGGAAAACTCCAGGGATCGCCTTTACGACAAGTTTAGAAATATGTGCAGGGGATTTGTTGGTGCTAAGTCCGTTGCTGCAGAAATCTCTGCTGCTCTTAAACAGGCGTACAAGTGTGGATACAAGGACTATCTTGCTTTTGATACTTTTCAACGAGTAAACACAAAGAAGTGGGTTAAATCCTCTGAAACTATGCAAGCACATATCGAACTTAACTTAATCAAAATGATCAGAGAAGATAAAATAAGTGATTTATTGCATGCAATTTACAATTCCCGTGAACATTACCAGAAAATCTTAACTGAACTGGTAGCTAAGTGCAGTAGGAAAGACGAATTACCCATTATAGTAATAAAAATCATAAAAAACCCTTCATCAACTGCAACTATCTGCATTGAGCAGTATCAAAACGCCTTTGCATACACATTTCAACACGAACTTGAAGATCATTTGCCAAATGAACTATTGAAACAGTTCCCAAGTGGAATATGGAACAGCATAACGAAACAAGAAGAAAATGACGGACTCACCAAGCGAGAGTGGATTGATATAGGAGCTGAGATACAAAGGGATTTAGAGTCGTGGACACACGAAGATGCACCTTCTGTTACTGACAGTGAGCTTTGTTACCTTGTCAAATCTGTGATGGAACGAGAAAGAGGAAGTACATCAACCAGAGAAAGATGTTCAGAGCCCTGTCCACTCTGTAAGATGTTATGTTATCATCCAGCTGGCCATGAGAGTGAAGAAAGCCAGCAAGGAAAGCTACATAATGCACATCACCAACCTTCAGGCATTTGTGGTTGGTATTGTGTACAGTCATACGAACTTGATGATGATTCATGCACAGAAAATGTAGAAAAGGGAAACGTTTTCATAATTGGAGACGCTAGTACACAGTATAAAGATTTTGACAAAAAATACCCTTCTTGGGCCCTACCGAATTCAAAGAAAAGGCAAAAGCTACGAGAATACATCTTCAGAAATTATCAAGAAGAAATAATGAAACGTTTCAGTGGAACCAAACCTTGTAAAGAATCAAAGTTGCACCGTTTTGATCACAACCTCGATGACTTGGAACGCGAGCGTCGCAACGCTATAGAGTAATAGGTTTAAATATCCGTCAGTTAACATTCAATATAGAGAATATTGACTTGAACACTCGAAAATAAAATTCGTATCCACAGGCAGGCATGTGATATTCTGTTTGTTATATAAACACCGATAAATACCAGGACAACATAAATGAAATATTCTGTTTATTATATAGACACCGATGAAATACGAGGACAATGACTGCGTTTTTTTTGGCAAGATTGAAGTATTCATGAGGACAACCGTGATATTTTCACATTAAGAAAGATAAAGATAAATATGATATTTTCACTGAATAACAAATTTTCGTCACTGGAGATATTCCTGTATTTCATCGCTGTCAATATAATAAACCAAATTAATAGAAACGAGGATGAACATTCTCCAGTTACGATATTAGCATCGTTTCTAACATAGGTTATTACATATTGAACTTATTTTCAAGCAGGTGTTTGGAACCTCCACCAATATTTACGCTTTCTAGTCACTAAAATTAATCTTTCTCGTGGCGTTTTAACAAGCGAAAATTTCAAAACCTAGCTTTAAACTTTTCATACTTGATTACGTTGATTACAATAGTGCAATTAATGGTAGTTTATCTCGTACATCTATTGGAGTGTAATCGTACGGCATGTCCCACACTTTTTTACTGAGTTGAGGAATAAAGAGGAGAGAGTAAAAGCAACTGTGATTTTCTAATCTTTTCCTTCCAAGTTTAAACGAATTGTATACTACAAAGAACAGATAGCATATAGTCAAGCAAGTTGATTTTTGTCAAATTTAAGACACTTTTGCCCGCATCGCAGTGAGAAATTTCGAATTACCCATTGTAGAAATATAGGTTAATAAATGAAAAGTACTCGTAAATATTTCCAGATTATTCGATGAGGATTAAGCGGAAGGACAGCTGTGGAAAAAGTTGTTTTTTAAAGAAATTTTACTTGTGCAGTCATTCATTTTATTTTAGTAAGGGGGCTAACTCAATTGTAACCGATCTCGGTAAGGTTAACAAGTGCCATTAATGTTCTCCTCGTAAATGTCGAGAGCAATGCCTACTGCCAAAGTGGGGGCTCTGCTACTAAAATCACATGCCACACGTCTCTGCCATCCTAGCCCCTGGGGAATGCATCGGGCAGCCGAGTTACAGCGACGGGAGGCTAGCACGGCACCTCAAAAGAACCGAAACCTGTGTTCTTGGGAAAAGAAGATCCCCACAGAAAACCACTGCCCCTCCCGCGGGTTGGGGGTTGGACTGAGGGCTGATAAACCACTTAGGTAAAAAATTGTTATTACGGAAACAATAATTCAATGGTTAGAAGGGGTAAAGTACCAGCAATTCGTACGAGTTGCTCGATGACGCGTTGGAGCCAAAGCCAAATGGCAGTACACTGGCCGACAAAGCCATCAGGGCACCCAACATACAGCATGAAGATTAATAACTGGAATTTGTGTATGCTGTTTAGTAGTAAAAATTTCGCTCCGATAGCGAGGGAGATGAGTATAAAGGATAAATTATATATATCATTGGAATTTGTGAAACACTGAACAGGGCAAGGAAAATTACAACCAGTGATTGGACACACTGATGTCAAAAAGAGCAATAAGCTTATGAGCACTGTAGAATGGAGGCCAATCAATGAGAAATTTTTAAAAAAATAAATTGAACAGTACGTGCGTTTTGATTGGTCTACAAGAAAGTTTTCCTAGCACTATTAAGCACGAAAATGACGTCAGCATACGGTTGGATGTCTCCAAGTTTTGATAATTTACAATTTCATAAAGAAGTTGAGATATACCTACGCCATTCGTTTGTTACGACGGAAAATAAAAAAAATGTTAGAAAAAATAAAGCATGTTCTCCGTGCCTTCCTAGCCTGGTAAACATCTTGGCTATTGTTGTGAGAATTCTCGAGCAGGGAAAACCCTCGACTTTTGTCGCTGATCTGCTCTCGAATTCCTCCAAACGTTCGCCTCGGTTTTTACCATATTATGCAGGAACAGAGGACATCTTTTTTTTTTAAATTCGAGCCTGATTTTATTTCAAGTTCATCAAACTGACAGTAATACATGTTTACGCGTCCACAGAAAATACAGATGAAGAGACATACTGTAACATGATTTCTGTACTACGCAACAAAATGCACTATATAAACAGAAAGAATGCACACGATATATGTTAATTATCGTTGGAGATATGAATGTAAAAGTGGGGGACGTTACTAAAATGGAGAATCGGGAATCGGGATTCGAGAAGGGGGAAAAGAAAAAATGGTAAATAGTAGTCTGTGTTAAAACCACAGAAAAGTTGGAGTGTGCGCATTATTGCAAATACAGAATTGGCGCAATGCGATTTCTGCTTATAATACACTCCCACTCAGTTATCAATACCCAACTTATCCTTACATAAAACAAACAAAATAAGACATTTGGTAATGAGAAAATGAAAATTAATCAAACAAAGCAAACTTCCGCAGTTTAAAAGTAAAATTCTCTCAGACTTGTTCAATGAAAAGTATGGGCTCAAGTTGGAAGAATTTTACAATAAAACTGGGACTGAGAGGGTTGAGGAATAGATACATCTCAAATAGATAAAAAAAAAAATCGGCCAAAGTTTAAGATCATGCTAATTAAGAACCCATCCGTGGCTGAGGAATGGCCGAGAACTGTATTTTATTACATTACGGTACCGAATCACGGAGTCGGTAAATAGTCGATATTGCAACATTGTTTGCAACTAGAGTAAAATACGTGGAAATTATACTATAGCAATTT
>JAOBAY020081229.1:0-10814 GCA_025331085.2 Zoanthus sociatus
CATCAGTTTCTCGATGACGATTATTGATCCCACTCTGCTGATGAGATATATGATTTTTTACATGAGTTATTGAAATTGGTTTGATATGTATTTGATATTTATTTGATAATTGTTTGAAATTGTTTGATTAGTGCATAGCTAGACATATAGTTGACGTACATAACTTTTTTCACGTATATGTAGACCTATGATTTCATGACATTACAAAGTGGTGTTGATGGATGTATGTTTGATATACAAAAGTGGGCCCTCATTTTGTAGACTACTATCACTTACTCTAGATTGGATGAATGCCTTAATAGGGGTCCTATCCCGATTTCGCAAAGAAGAAATTGGTGTCACCTGTGACATTGAACAAATGTTTCACAGTTTCCATGTAAATCCAGAACATAGAGACTATCTGCGTTTCTTGTGGTTTGAGGGAAATAACTTAAGTAGTCGTATAGTAGAGTATAGGATGAATGTCCATTTGTTTGGTGCCGTATCATCTCCTGGTGTAGCAAATTTTGGACTCAGGGAGACTGCAGAAGTGGGACGTCAACAATTTGGAGATGAGACTGCAGATTTTCTTCAGAAGGAGTTCTATGTAGATGACGGTCTGAAATCGTTTGCCACCCCACAGAAAGCTTTAGATGTAATTCAGAATAGTCAAGCCATGTGTGCCAACTATAATCTTCGTCTGCACAAGTTTGCTTCCAATAGTAAACAAGTGTTAGCTGCCATGCCAACTGAAGACCGAGTCAAATCCTTGAAAGATCTTGATCTTCGACATGAAATCCTTCCAGTACAGAGATCACTTGGTACATACTGGTGTATCGAGTCCGACACCTTTGAATTTCACATACAACTAAAGGACAAGCCATGTACACCTCGTGGAATATTATCGACTGTCAGTTCAGTTTACGATCCACTTGGCATTGTGGCTCCAGTTATTCATGTTGGCAAATAGATTTTGCAAGATCTATGTCGTGATGGTGTTAACTGGGACGACTCAGTAACAGGTTCAATCTATTCTCGCTGGGAACAGTGGAGATCGGAGTTATTCCTCTTAGAAAAGGAAAAGATCAAAAGATGTGTGAAACCTCCTGGATTTGACAATCCTTTGAAAGTTGAAATTCACAGCATTTCCAATGCCAGTGATTCTGGACAAGGACAAGTAACGACATATCTCCGCTTTGTTAATAGTTCTGGTTAAGTACATGTTAGCTTTCTTATGGCTAAGAGTAGAGTAGCCCAAATCAAACAAATGTCAACACCCCGGTGTGAGCTCACAGCAGCAGTTGTCTCTGTCAATGTAGTCTCAATGCTCAAAAAAGAAATTGCCTACGAAAACGTGCAAGAAGTGTACCATACAGACTCGTCAGTGGTTTTGGGATATATAAATAGTGATTCTTGTCGTTTCCACACTTATGTCGGCAATAGAGTTCAGCATATCCGTGACAGGTCACGACCAGATCAGTGGTATCACATCGATGGAGAAATAAACCCTGCAGAAATCGCTTCTCGTGGTTTGAACGCCAATGAATTTCTGAATGATCACCAATGGGTTTCAGGCCCAGTAATTTTGTTGCAACCAAGTGTCCCTCTCAAAGTGTAAAGATCGGTGTTTGAACTGAATCCTGATGATGTAGAGGTTAAGGTTTATTCAGTACTAACCATAAAAGCCTCAATTTTAAAGAATTCTGTGAATGTTCTTAATCCACATTATTTTAACAGTTCATCTTCTCTATTCCGTTTGAAGAGAAGCATCGTTAATATACAGAGAAAGATAGAGTCTAGACGAATTAATAAGCAGAGCAATTGGAGACCAACATCGGGACCTCCTATAGTAGAAGAAATGAAGCAAGCAGAATCACTAATTATCAAAACAACGCAATGGCATGCTTTCAAAGAAAAAATTGTTATCCTCCGTAATCTCAACAATAAGGATATGTTCAAAAGCCACCAATCATCACGAGAGAGAAATGAAAACATCAAGAAGATTAGCAGTTTGTGCAAGTTAGACCCTTTCTTGACCAAGATTGCCTCTTAAGAGTTGGAGGCAGACTGAATACGTCTACCATGGATTATCAAGTAAAACATCCAGTAATACTTCCAAAGACTGGCCATGTCACCGAGTTATTTATTCGACACTTTTATTACTGTGATCAGCATCATCGAACTCGAGGAATGACATAACACAATCAGACGAGCAGGTTATTGGGTCATCAATGGACGATCAGTTGTACATTATTTATACAAAAATGAGTCACGTGTCCCAATTTAAGAGGTCGATTTCAAGTTCAGAAGTTGGCAGAGCCTCCTTCAGAAAGAGTTACCCGGAGTTACCCCTTTACATACTCAGGAATGGTTGTATTCGATCCGTGGTATATCAAAGAACGACGGTAGCAACTGAAACTTTGGGGACTGATCTTTACTTGTCTTGCTTCTAGAGCTGTGCATATGGAGACTTTGAATAGTATGGAAACTGATTTCTTCATAAATACGCTCCGAAGATTCATCAACCGCAGAGGTAAGGTTAGATAACTCTATTCCGATCAAGGTTCCAATGTCGTTGGTGCAAGAAATTAGCTCACCACCGCATTAAAAGAAATTGATGTTGCCCCTATTAAGAATTTTCTTTTATCACAAAACTGTGATTGGATAGACTTTAAAGTGAACGTTCTCACAGCATCACACATGGGCGTAAGGTCAGTTCTCTCCTTCCTGCTGTTTGTACACGGTTCACAACTTGATGACGAGGCGCTGCGCACACTAATTACGGAAGCTGAAAACATTGTCAACAGTCGCCCTTTAACCACAGAGAATTTGAGTGACCCAGATGCACCTAAACCAATCACACCAAACCATCTCCTGCTAATGAAACGCGAAGTCGTGTTGTCTCCACCAGGCAACTTCACCCGTCCAGACCTTTATTGCATATGACCTTTATTTGTACCCGGAATTACAGATTTTACAGACTTTAGTTACATCAGCAATGTAAAAGTATTATAATTTTTTTTTTAATTCTCTGCAAATAATGAAAATTGGGTACTATCTACCTATAATAACCAGAAGGGCTAGAATCTAGGCAGCCATTATTGTGATCATAATATTTAATATAGTAAGTGGAAGGTCATGCACCAAATGAAATTCTACTGAAACACACACACATAAACAAACAAAAACAAACAAATAAACACACACAAAAACAAACAAAAACAGACAAAGCAAAAATCAAAAAGGGCACACTTGGCAAGGCATGAATAAGAAAGCGGGTGAGCAAGCAAAAGATCTGATATTTTCATCAGTGGCGATTTAATAACTTACCACAAGAATTCACAACAGCGACTTTTTTCCACTCAACAATGTGATTATTTGATTTATAATAAGAAATATAAGAAATAATAGAAACCGGAGTTAAGCTCCTGCAGCGTTAGACACTTGGCTGGTAAAGGATGAGGCTGATTAACCATTTAGCGTAGATAGGCAATGGTGGACTTCAATATTTCTCCCGCTTATTGTCTCATGAGGTCTTTGAACTGTACTTCTAGGTTTGCACAACAAAAAGCGAATGTTACTGTGACACATGCTGGGGTGGAAATGATTGTTCTAAGTCCGTTCGGTGTCCTTGGGAATCAGGTACGATTTCACCAGCATTCTTCTTAAGGATTTTATTACTTACATCATCATCATAGTAATAATGACAATAATACAATAATAATAATATAATAATAATGCCTTATTTGGCTGATGAAAACCACAGACTTGGTCGAAAATTTGTAAAATAGTTTTATATCAGATCAGAATATTATTTAACAAATAAGGAAGCCTAAGCCTTGTATTAGACTTTGATAAAACACGAAGGACATTTCAGGACACGAGGGAAATCTAGGAAACACGAACAGTAAGCTTGACTTAAAATGCCCATGAAGCGAAAAGAGTTTTTACATTTCTAAAGAGATCATTTCAAAAGTATTAAATACAGAAATTATCAAAGACTTCGGATAAAATGCCTCTGAGATATAGCTGCCCAAGTTTGCAGGTTTTGCGCTGATGATTGGCTATCTAGTTATACGTTCAAGGGCATCAAGTTTTTTGAGTCTCTGACGTAATGTTGTTTGCAAACCTCAAAAGCGATATCAAAGAAAATAGCAAGTTTAGCTCATATCTCGACACTGATTCACAGCACAGAATTTAGACTCAAGCTGTTATAATAAAATGACTTTATCTTTATTTAGAAACCATTTTAATAGGTTGTAAACTAATTTTAACTTGAATAAGTTTGCTTTTGTAATTAATTTCTAACATATTCTCTGTATTGAAGCAAACAAAATGACGCGTGACATTTGCTAATTTGCATCTTAATAGCTTGCCACAGAACTTCAATCTTTCCAGACGCGTAGCGTCTCTACAATTCATTTTAACTCTCTGAGATTTTGCCTGTTTGTCTTTCTTATAATGATCTTTTAAAAAACCAAAAACGTTTTTCGCATCGTAGGCACTTTAATAATAACTCCCCGAAAGGGACTTTTCAGTTTCATGATAAAGTTCTCTTCTCCAGCTAAGAATCTTAACTGATAGATGGCCATCTGGTTGTTATTAGCAACGCGTGGTGACTTTGCCTCTGGGGTCACCGAGGACAAATTTATTCAGTAGTCGGAGCTTGGGACTCGAACCCATGTCATCCGCATTTAAATCCCATTCTGACCACTGAACCACGCTGCCTGTTTTCCACTCATGATTATTTCGAATTAACATGAATGCAATCTTTCCATAGATGATCGAACAACTGTGGCAGGAATCGTGATCGCCGTGTTTATCATCTTGATTCTCATCGTTGGCCTCGTGTTTGCAATCAGGAATCGAAAGCAATTGTACCAGAAGTGGCAAAACTACAAAAAGAACAAATCAAGGTTTATATTTGATATAATATTTAATCGCAAATTGGTATGATCGTTGCGTTCTACAATTCATTCAGAACAAGGTGCGCAGTTAACCTTTTCATAAACATGTGACATTGTCAAGAAATGACTTAAACCGGAAATTATCTGTACATTGTAACATCCTTTTCTTCTTACGAATTAAAAAGTTGAAAAGTTTTTTCTTAGGGTTGTTTTTAATAAAACAATTTTTCCACTCGTGCTTGTTGGATATGTGATGATTATAGCCAGCTCGGCGCTACGAGCCTCGTTGGCTATCTACCATCTCATATCCAACGCGCGCTTGTGGAATAATTGTTAATTATCAGCCCTTTTGGCTCTCCAGTTAAAACGCCGTTTTTTCGGATTTATGATTCGTCAAATATCTATTAAATCCTCATTTTCTATTTTATTAGAGATTTTACTTTGTTTGTTGTTGTTTGCTTTATCTTATTTCCATCTGAATTTGGGGGGTTGGAGAACATGCTTCCCCGTAAACATTTGAAAAATAGTTTGTCTAAAAACTTATTTCCTGGGTTTAAAAAGCCAAACTAGTAACATATTTCTCGTTTTACACTGACTTTCTGTGAAGCGATAGTAACCAGTCTCTTTACTACGGCCCTGTAACAGGAAACCTAATATGTGTATATGATGTTTTTAAATGTAGTGCTTTTAATTTGCTTAATAATATACACGAAAAAATTGCTCAATTCTAATTGGCTGAGAAAGGAGTGCAGCTCTTCTGTAACACGAATGGAAAATGTGTAGTACGAGTGCATATTGGGGAAATTTTGAGATAAGACGCGGAGGAAAATGTATCTTTGAAAAAATGTATTTTTGAAGTAAAATGTGAGTTGTAAATCTCTGCAAACGCACAACTAGTATTTTTGAAATGAAAAGTATGTTTGAGAATCATACATCAAAATATTTGAACTCATGTCCTATATGGACCACCGTATTTTTGTCTAAAAAAGGATTCATTTTCTTCACTCGACAACGTCACAAATCGAGAATCCGACATTTTGTTGGTGAAAAAATTGCTAACTTACCATGCAAAACTTCAATCCCGCGCTCTCGCCTTCTTACGTCATCAAAAACTAGAACAGTGATTGTTTAAGATACATCGGGTCATTTGATTGGACAAAAATGCTGTAAATTGATAACGTATCACTTCGTCTTTATCACACGTTTATTCTGTCACAATATAATAATTATAAATAATAAACAGAAATTAAAAACAAATGAACAAAGCTATTTCTTGCCTGTTTTTCTTAATATGTTTTGTTTACATCTCACTTTAAAACTAACAAACCGCTAAGAAGTCAAAAGTTGTTTGAAAAATGGGCGGGAAGCATACGTCGCCAGTTAAAATCATAATACAATAATCTATGTGATTGGCTGAATGTATTTCTATCGGACCATTATAACGAAACGTGAGTGATATCATAGAGGCCAAACAGCTCTATTGAAGCCTACAAAATTATTTATCATTTAAAATTATTTTATCATTCACTTAGCATTTGCTTTTATCATGTATGATTTTGGTGTCTCTTATTTTTAGCTTAAAGGAAAACAAATCTTTTAACATTTAAAATGAGAGCCTATCTTGCCCGTTAAAAGCCCTCGTAATATAAGCTCGACTTCATGGTACATCAATCGGTTTGAACATTTTTTCTTCTCTGTGCCAGAAGGTATTTTTCTTTGATGTCTTATTTGACTGTGGGCGAAATACATTTAGCCGAATAGATGCTTATTTTCTCACCTTTGTATAATGTTTTTTTTTATGTTTTTCTGAGTGAAATGTGCGACAAAAATCCAAACAGACGGCCCTTAATTGCTATTACAATGAATACCAAAAGTCTTATCTCACAAGTTTGACAACAGTAGGCTTGATGTTTACAGAATTTAAAAGCTAAATTTCCATTAGGAAACATTAAAACGAAACAAGAAGAGACTATATATTAGAAATATTTTCAGTGCAATTAACAAAGAGATCATCATCCATTCTTCACACTTAGGGAAATGTATGTTTTATTTCTACACTAATCATAAATCGAAATAACGTAATGTTTTACGTGTGGTAATATTTTTTTAATTTAAAAATAAATCAACATTGTGTACTTTTATTTTCTTTAAAGTCTATGATATAGTTGGTAAAATGTCTATCAACAAAGAAACTTTATGCTCTTGAAACCCCTATTTTCCTCTATTATTTTAAATTGTTTTGTAGCATACTGTTTTTCATCTTATTGCATGAAAACATTTGGCTTTCATTTGTCAAAATAAATATATATGTATGCCAAATGTTCCAATATATGTAATTACTCGACGTGCCATTTAGCTTCTTGCTTTTAATCTCATCTGAACGAAGTGCACATGTGTCTTAGTTTCTCTTATTGCATTCTTCTTGGGTGCCTGATGAGCTGCATCGCCGTCTTCTCGACCAAAACTATCCCTTGCTCTATATTTAGTTCCATTTGTCGTTTGTCTTCCGACATTTTTCAGACTATTTTCTTTCACGGGGTGAAGGCTTTTTCGTCGTATTCCGTCAACAATTTCATAGATGAGAGTTATATATAAAATAATGACCAAAAGTATCTCGATCTGTAATTCTTCCATAGTATAAAAAGTAATGACTAATGTTTGCTGTGTTGAACACCAAAAGATTGCTGCTCGAAAATTTGCCTTTGATCTATTTCTTCGACAGTATGACTAATTGAATTAAGGATTGCACCTGCGTTTTTAAAGCTAAATGGGGTGTTAGGCGTTTGAACTTTATTGTATATCCTTTGGTTTATTGTTAAATTCTAGCCAATAAAGATTTTTTAAAGGTCACATTTAAAAATGAGAGACATTAATTAAAATATTTTGTTATGAGAGACGCGTAATTCGCATTAAATTTATAATATTTCATTTGGTGTTTTATTAGATTCAAGAGACAAAAATTAATTTTAAGGTCAAATTTTTTAGTGTACAAAGAATGTTTTGATGTAAAACGCTCCAGTCTTTGAAAATATTTTGAAAACAACCTGATGATAATAAAATTGGACTCTTCCGGCTTACAAACAAGAAGATTTAGTCGTTTTTATGATTTGTCAACAAGAAATACAAGTTGCTAAATAAACTTAAAGATCTCTGCAGTTGTTCAATAAATGTGCTTTGAGGGCGGTACGTAATCATAAGGTCTTCATGCACTTTGGAAATTTTTTTCCAGTATCAACTTTTAATTTGTAGGCTTTTCGACCACTTGCAGCTATTCGTCACGAAACAAGGCTAACGCAATAAGCATTTGAGTCTGCTGTTGCCTTGGCACACAGCGAAAAACAAACATTTTCCTCAGTTTTCCTTAGATTTTTTTCATAAATCGAGGGATCGCCTAGCTCATATCTTATTTATGTGTGTACTTCCTTGAGGATGATTGAAATTTCCGAAAAATAAAGCCAGCGAAAAACGAATATACATGTTACTAAAATCTGAAAATGTTTCACAAAAAAAACAAAAAAAAAACAACGGATGTCTTCGATAAACTATGATTTTCCAAACTGTAATCCACAAAATTGCCAAAACTTGATTTGGGGACATGGTGGCTATATTTTTCAATATTTTGCTTACTCGGATCCAGACTCTCTACCCTTGATACTCTCCCTGTAAATGCTAAACAATCGGATCTAGCCGAAGAAAGAGTTACAATTCTCACTAAATCTGTCAAATGATGAAAATACAACAAAATATAACATCCGCTCCAACGCTGTTATTCGTGGTTTCATTTCATGGCCAATGGATTATGCCTATTTTTTTCGAATTCTCCTTTAAAATGTTTTATTCGACACTGGTTGATCCAGTGCCTTCTCCGAAGACGTTGCCGATGTGATTATTCAAGATTAATTGATTCTTTTTCCCATCCCGGTATCAGTCCACCTGGTAGTTATTGGGTAACGCTGGCTATGCTTGTACTGGCTGTAATTCTGCCCGTGTCAAGAATGGGAGTGAAAACTGATTATGCGTTTTACTCATCCCCAAGTTGAGTAGTCAAATTATGGTTTCTGCAGTTAGGTCACGTTGCTGGGAGTCCAGTGTAAGTGCCAACCACTCCGTGGAACAATTCGAGGCTGACACTTAGAGGACTATGCGATGTGGGGGGTCACAGACAGTTAATACAAGCTCGAATAAAAATAACAACTTTATTCCTACGACTATGATTGCCGTCAAAGGATATAATTTTTATATGTAGCGATCCAATCCGTCTGTCCAGTTCACTTCGGTTGACGATTCTTGAGGCTTGACAGGAGATCACCCGCACTGTAAAGTTTCCTTTGAAGGCTCTAAAATGTGTAGGCTTGTAGCTCTGAGACGGTGTGGCGATTTATCGGTAAGCAGTTTAGTGTTTAGCGGTTTCTAAAACTAAAATTAGAATTTACAATGACTATCAAAAATTGGCAAAAGGTTGAAAGATACAAATAAACCGGTAACTTACATTCTGTGTCCCTTTAACGTTTAGGATAATTAAGTAGTCTGCACTTCAAATTGTTAATCAGTTTTGAATATGCATGAGGAAAACTATCACAGGTAGCCCAAAATAGAAAGAAATAGAAACAAATCGCTAACGTCGGGCCAAGGACCCACGAAATTACAAATTTATCCGTAACATCCAGGTGGATGCGATTTCGCGTGCTACCTTTAACCGTGCATCCAACGATCTTAGTTGAGGTACCATGACACACTGTAATCGTTAGATTGCTTTTGTTCTCAGGAATTAAGAACCTATATCATCTACGATATGCTTTTTGTAGCAACTCTCCATGGTATAACTCTCGATTTCATTTATTCATAAATCAATCTTGTTAGTTACTGTCTTCAACAAGCCAATCACAATTACTGCTATTACTATTACTAGTAGTAATAGTAGTAGCAGTAGTAGTAGTAGTAGTACCACAATTTCTGCTACTACTACTACTGCTACTTCTACTACTACTACTACTGCTACTACTATTACTACCACTACTACTACCACTACTACCACCACTACTGCTACTGCTACTACTACTACTACTACTACTACTACTACTACTACTACTACTACTACTACTACTACTACTACTACTACTACTACTGCTATTATACCATTACCATTACCAATACCATAACCATTACCATTACCTTTACCAATGCCATTGCTACTGCTATTGCTATCATTATTATGTTCATTTTCCTTTGATTATTTTAAAAAATGATAAATTTCATAAGAAACACATCTTGAATGCTTAGAGAAACCAATATATATTATAGTTATTTTAATTTGGTTTTAAAATGTTTCAAACTTTAAGGGTATATTTATCATACACTTAGCGCTTTAACTTTTTTTATAAAATGTTTCCATTGCCGTGATTTTGTTTTATTCTTGTGTTCGGAAAGCAGCTTCAGGGAAAATAGAAACATTGAAAACAGCTTGTTCCGTAAAAAAAAATGAACAATACACGTTATAAGAATATTGAGGCTGAAATTGGTATAAATCTTAAGAATATTTTAAGAATAATGCTCAGATCTTGTAAAGAATATAATTTTGCAAGTATGTTTGAATAAAAAAACAATCCTGATTATATATATATATTGCGATTGCACTCTAATCCCAAATGTGAAAGCCATATACAGATCTATAACCTTAGAACTCTTCGATACCACAGCCATTAATTATTTTTAAAAACGGAAATTTCATGTCACCGATATTCCCCAAACTAAGAATATTCAACCTGAAATCGACCAAAAGATAAGAATATGCAGCCTCGGTCCGAAAAGCAATCTTCAAAAAAAACGATTGTAAGCTAAAGTTTTAAAGTTCGATAGTAGTGCTACCAAGGGATAGGCCACTTTTTTTTGGGTTACCAAGCTGTGCATATTTAATGAGGCAGGCCAGGT
>JAOBAY020081239.1:0-10814 GCA_025331085.2 Zoanthus sociatus
GCTCTGCCTCGGGAAACATTGGCGTCTTGGGTCCACAAAACATACTGTTTCCCTCGGTCTCAGTCAATAAGTGTTAATTGATTGGAGCAGTGTCTGTGACATTGACAATGTTGAAGAGAGTGTCAAGAAACTGAATGCAAGTGTCTTGGATATGATCAGTGATTGTTTTCCTCTCATTTCTGTCAAGATATCTATCTATGTTTTCCTCTCATTTCTGTCAAGATATCATCTAAAGATCCACCCTTCATGTCCCCCCTGGTTAAATACCTTTGTAATATCAGGAACAGGAGGAGATCGCATAGAGCAGAGAACATGATTCGTCAAGAAAAACTCAACGCACTCAGAATGTGATGTGATGTGATTAGCAGTGTTCTGTTGCAATGATGGGATCTGTCCCTTTGTAGATTATGGATTTAGATTAGAATGAACCAGGTGAATGCTGTCAAAAATGAAAGAGCGAGCACAGTAAGAGTAAGAGAACATTTGAAAACGGATAGGGCCTCACACATTTACAAACACTTGAATAACTCAAGAAATATGTCGCTCAGATTGCTGCGAATATTGTTTTGAAATAATTGATCAGGCCTCAACTTGCTATGATTTAAAAATCAAAGAAGCGTTGCATATCCTTTGGGAAAAGCCCTCGCTGAATGTCCAAGTCAAACACTTTAATATAAAACTTACATTGTAAAATACCATCATTGTATTCCGAACAATTCTATTATCTTAGTATCTATAGTGTCATTAATTTTTCTATATATATACTATACTATTATCACAGTTCATTAAAGCACTGACGAAGGCAGAAGACGCTGCCGAAACATGTCTGCAAAAAAGTTAAAAGTTGTCGTTTATGTTTTGAAAATATTAATAAGTCTGCTAATCAATCGTCCATTTAGACTCAAAAAACGTATCCGTTCATTGAAACTAAGAATTGGCAAAGCAATCCTGTAGAGAACCATCTTTAAAAATAAATGGCATTTCGGATCTATGAAGATCTCCGGTCACAAATATAATGAATTATAGACTACAATAATGAATACCATGTACAAAATGCCACATCACGTAGGATCTGAAAAGATCACCCTGCCACGAATGTATGAAACGCGAGTAACAAAATGAATAGCTGGAAAACAAAAATAAATCTTTCTAGTTGTTGAATCATTCGGCTTCGAAACTGTTAGGAGTGAGCCAAACCCATTGGCAATAACAAAGTTAATGATATCTGATATTCGTAAAAAAATTATTGCAATCAAATGATTGGTTGCAAGGATACGAAGGCTCAAAGTGGGCCAAGTTTTGAAAGGAAAAAACTTTTGTTGTGAACAATTTATGATACACAGGTGACCTGTCAAGTTGTTTTCTTGTGCTTTAAAATCAAGTTACAAAATGCTACGGTAACGGAGAAAGTTCTAAAGTTTTTAAGTTCTACCCCTAAACATTTTAGGCTAAATTAGAAGTGTTAAAAAGAGAAAGAAGAAACAAAAAACATTTTCCTATACTTGTTTTTTGTTTTTCGAAATAGTTTTCTTCGTGAGAAATGCTGAAACAATTGATATTCCAACTCTTCCGCATTTTCGTATTCCGCGTTCCGTATTTCGTCAGTCTAAAGTAAACTAATAACTGTGATACGCAAAATGAAACAACAAACAAAAACAGCATTCCACTTAAATGTCAGTAAATTCCAAGGCAATAAAAGTTTGGTTGAAACAATAATGGAAACATACAAGATATTTACTTTCTCTTTCAAAAATGATTTTCTTTATCACGGCACGAAAACTTTTGTTTCCGTCCACGGAATCGTCCCAGTTACGTGCACATGCGTCTGAAAGAATCAGTCGAGAACTATATATATAGAAGTGTGTATGTATTCTTGTTTTTTTTCATTTGAAAGATTCAATGGAATATTTGGTACTTATCAAACAAATATAAAAGACAAATAAAAGTTCAGATTATGCGAAACTTTACAACCTGAGGAATCTGGCAAATATTCAATATTTTCTTCCAAGAGTATGGAATTTGTTTTTTTTTTGGGATTTTGCCAGAACATTTTATCGGCAGATAATACTGTTATGGAGATACCCAACTCAATGAATTTGGTTCCATTTCAATGTGTGGAGAAACATATGGTTTTCGTCTGGTACCACGGCCAGGAAACTTTTCACGAATAATGGCATCATGCTGGTGTGGTAGTGTTGGGAACATCCAGCCTGGTAAACAAAGACCAGGTGTGGTGAAATACTATATGTTGCACAGTATGGAAATTGGGCGCCAGCAACTGGAACATGTACTTGCCGTACCTAACTGGCTTAAAATTTCTGAAAGTGACTTTGGCTATGCAAACCCACTGAGTATATGGCAGGCAAAGTAATATGAATCAGCTGGTCATGCTGTTTCTTACCAATTCAAAGAATACACTCTGGAATTATAGAAGAGCGTCATTCTAATGTAAAGTACTTAGTTGTATCACCAGTGTGCCGTAGATTATAGTTTATTTGTAGTGACTTTGAACCAATATCGATTCTTTTGTACAGCTCGATCTTTTGTGCAAGGTTAACTAAGAAATTAAAAATTGGAATATAAAACCCTCCATCACAGATTTTAGTTTTGAATGAATAGCTTTATTTTCTCAGAAATCATTCTTAGAGGCGAATCACCACACATTCTAACTTTTTTCGAAGCTCAGATATAGTGTTTAGTAGCATAGCCTTTGTGAACTATTTTTTGATAACGTGAACTGGAACTTTAAAATTAAACAGTTCCATTTGAACTTATGCTAATTTAACTATGTGCATATTTTAATTTAAAGATCCCCATTTGTTCAAACTTTTCCTTAGTTTGTTTTAAAGTCATGTATTGAACCTTGCCATTCATAGAACTCAGGTTGCATATCAAAAGTGTTCATATTATTTCATATTATTGATATTGATTTATAATGGTACTAAAACTGTGTGGAGTCCAATTCGGTCTGTAATCATACGAGTGATTAACAAAATCGGTCAAGAGCGAAGCGGGAGTCCAATTTGTTAATTCAGGAGTATGATTACAGAGTCAATAGACCATTTCACAGTTCTGAAAGGTAACCAAGCCTTTACATGAAACTGAGGCGAATGTTGACCTGGCACAGTTAGAGAAGTAGAAATAATTATCACAAGAATGGGACGTATTAGCATGTCTATTATTTCCACTTCTCTAACTGTGCGAGGTCAACCTTCGCCTCGGTTTCATGTAAAAGCTTGGTTACCTTTCAGGAACTGTGAAATGGTCTATTGGACGACACGAAGTCCTGTTACCAATTAATCATTATCTCTACAATTTTCAAAACACAAAACCATGCAATATAAAAAATATTTACATTGTTTTACATTGGGGAAAATATATTTTGCAGAGACTATGTCTAAAGTTATAAATTCCTCCATTTTTGAAAAAAAAAATCCCGCTTTGAAAGATAAGTTTTTTTTATAAGTTATAGTGATTGTAATGCGATTGTGATTGGCGGATTTAGCTGAAAGTGCTTGAAATGATTGGCTTAAGAAACTGTCCGACTACAGGAGTCCGATTACAGCCAACTGATTCCAGTTTTGCAGATTAATTAGTGCAAAATACAGCAGTTAATATACACGAATAACATTTGAAGAAATTGTAATGATTGTGATAAATTCATAAATTCCACCTTGTGTATAGATAGAGACATAGAGTTAGAGATGAATTAATATTTCAAAGATATTGCTAGATTTTCTTTTCTTATTTAAACGCTATTAACTAAATGTTTTTAATAATCATTGTTATTACTTTGTTATAATTAAATATTAAACTGCTCATGCTAGAACAAGTTTGTTTGACCTTCCCATTTTTATGGCCCACATTTTTTCTCAATCCTACCCTTTTTTGTCTCGAAATGTCATAACCCACCCACCCCCCCCCTCCCTTCCTGCTAATTTCTGACAAGTCCCTAAATGTTAGAATAACTCTACATTTTAACGTTAGATATAACTCTACATTTTTAAGTCCCTAAATATCCATAAATGCTTGCGTTAAAAACAAAGTGGATATCAATTATATTCCTAAAACTAAATAGACCATTTCACAGTTCCTTGAAAGGTAACCAAGCTTCTACATGAAACTGACGCTTAGGGTGACCTGACACAGTTAGAGCAGTGGAAATAATAGACATTTCTTTCTTATGATAATTATTCTCACTTCTCTAATTGTCGAGTCACCCTAAGCCTCAGTTTCATGTAGAAGCTTGGTTACCTTTCAGAAACTGTGAATGGTCTATTGCTCCCTTGCCTTCTGCCCATCCCGTATATACTTGGTGTTAAACACATCAACAGTACTTCATTTAGTTGTCTCTTCATATTTATTGAACCTAATAACTTACAAACAGGATATCAGTTCGTGCAAATTTTTACACAATATAGGCAAACTTGTTTAGCGAACCTTTTCAGACGATAATCAAGTTTGGATAGCACATACTACCTAGAGGCTAACTTGAAGTCTCTGAAATGGACTTTAAGGTCACGTTAGTATCTATACTAGTGGTATAGTAAGAGTACCTATACCTTCTATGTATAGATAGCACAAACGTGCTACTAGCTAACTTGAAGCCACTAATATGGGCACTAAGGCCATGTTAGTATCTATACTAGTAGTATAGTAAGAGTATCTATATATTTTATGCATAGATAGCACAAACGTACTAGTAGATAACTTGACACTAAGCCCATGTTAGTATCTATACTAGTAGTACAGTAAGAGTACCAATATCTTCTATGTATAGATAGCACAAACGTGCTAGCAGTTAACATGAAGCCACTAATATGGGCACTAAGGTCACGTTAGTATCTATACTGGTAGTATAGTTAAAGTACCTATATCTTCTAAGTATGGATAGCAGTAAAATCACTATCCTGGTGGGCATTACCTCTTAAATGTACTATAAGTACTAGTGATCCTAAATGTTTGCAGCCACGGACAGCTGTTTCCGACCTTTTCAGGCCTTGTTAACATTATCCCTTTAAATCTACCATAAATAATGGTGAGCCTGAATATCATTAGCCATGGACAGCTGTTTAGACCACCTGTTTCGACCTTTTCAAACCTCATCAGCAGGACATAGCTAACACACAAACTCAGGATATCACACAGGAGATAATATAGGTTGGAAAACTTTCCGAGGCAGCTAGTCCGTCAGGGTAATGCACGGTTGCTAGCACTCAGGCTCAGTATTATAAACGGTGTTCTTAACGGTTAATGCTGTATAACTACCAATGTCACCTTAGTGGTCAATTTTAGTGAATCCAAATGCCTAGTAAAGCCAAACATGTGCTATTCTACTTGTTATCACATGAATATCGCCAGTGTTAGAAGAACAGAAGAGTATATACCAAGCATATTTGTACAAAAAATGATATCACTTTGGTGGCCATTTGTAATGAATCCGAGAGCTTAGGAGAGGATATATCATGTAGTAAACAGATTCGTTCCACACATTCCGGATGTTCGTCTTTTCCCTTTAAGCAATAGTTCTGACTATTCTATTCTATCCGCAAATGGTGAAATGACTGCAAAAAAATAAAATAAAATAAAATAAATAAAAAACTAATATTAATAATGAAAACATAAGGCCAAACAAAATAAATTCCCGGTTTCTCATCAGCGCCCGCATTGGAAAAAAGCCGCCGCGTCAACTTTTTTTTTTTTTACAAAAAATAATAATATTAAGACAAAATTAAAATTTTCAACATTGTTTTGACTTTGATGAAATCTTTTCCGGTAGAGAATGATCATATATGTATATAAAGTAAATATCAATAAAGAGTTGCTATTTTTTTTTAATTTGCAATGGTATTTTACTCTCCCATACATGCTTGTTACTGTAACTTGTAAATCACATTAAAAAAAGAAAAAAAAAAAAGCGCGTGCCTCATTTTCTTTTTAGAGAAATTCTGATGAGAAACCGGAAATTTATTTTATTTGGCCTAATATCAAAATGTCGTAAAACCTAATTTAACAATATTTTGTCTTGTTTCTAAATTGAATTATCAGTGTTCGTTCTCGAAAAAAAAAAATTTGAAAAGTTTTCATTGGTGTCCTTTATTAGTAAGCAGTTGGTCAGCTAAATACGAGCTGACCTCTAAAAAAGTGAATCTTTGCTGACGTCATTGTTTATATTCTGTTGTTTATTGTTTATTTTCAACTCTAGGTAGCTAACAAACAATGATAAATAAGATTCGAGTCTAAAACTTGAGAAAGCTTGTCGAGCTAAGTAGATATGGAAATTTTCACGCTATTCGAGCAATTTCTAAAAAGATATGGCGGTTCCAAAATTCTCTATAAAATCTCCATTAGATCACAGGAACACTGTTTAGCATATTACTCTCATATTTTCAGAAGATGTTTATTTTACAAAACACTCCCTATATACAGATGGAGGAGGCAGCGCTTTGTAAATAGCCAAAATGGTTTACCTCTTACCAGTTGGGATTCTTAACTGAGAGAAGGGATTTTAATATCACACTGAAAAAGCCCCTTTGGGGAGTTGTCATTAAATGTTTATGTTTATACAATGCTTCAGTTTTGTAACCATATTAGAAACTGGTGCACATATGCTAATGAAGGGGAAGATGTAAACAAAGATCGGTCTATTGTCATCCTCATCAGTCACCATTATTGTGGCTACTATGCTATCGCCTTGAGTGAGTGAGTGAATGAAATTTGGCCTTTAATCATGTTTCCCTATTATGATACGACACCTTCGTCGATTTATTTCGGAATTATTCGGTCTTTATACTTATACTAAAAGTATGAAGTCTGTTCGTGCATGTGAGATGCAATGTCAAAATAAAGATGTCTATTGTATTATGGTTTCGATATACTGGAACTACTTATATACATGAGTTTTTTATGTCTTTGTTGATAGATAGAGCTGCCTTAAAAGTGCATGTCAAAAATGTTTCTTATGTCATCCATGCGCTAAGTTGAACATGCGCAGTAGGAATTGTGTTTTAATACACTGATAAAGAGTATTTAAAAATGCATTAACAAACAAAATAAAACTTCGGAAGCGCTAGCCAGATGCAGTCTTAGACTGCATATTTTTATTACTGTCATATAGAGCAGCTATCTTGGTGTTACATACAGTTAAAAGTCATCCATAAGGTAAAATGTAATAGTTTCAGGATGGAGCCTTTCCTAATTAAGAACACAGAAGGTCCAAGCCCATGCAAGCCAATGGAAGAATCTGACAGCCTATACGACATGACATAACAAACGGTTAACATTTAAGCTTTTACGTTTCCAGACACAGATGGAGTCTCTAGAATATTCCTGTTTAAATTCTTTCGTTAGTTCAATTTGTTGAATTTATTGAACTAAAAACATAAAGAACATATGAGTGCCTCACAGGGCAACCAAAAGATTCGCTCACATTATTGGGTATAATTTTTAATGCATGAACATTTGGGTAATCGAAACAAAGCTTTCGAGAAACATTTTAGCTGTTTCTCTTAATGTGTTTATTAGTAGTCGTAAATTCGAGCTTTTCTTAAACATCGTAATTGGTGATTAGTTTTGACAATACGCGCCGGTACATCAATAAAAGTTAGCAAGTGTCTGTGAGCATTATTTATGGGAAACTAGACTTAGAAATAATTTGAATGAATAGCTACGAAATCTGCAATAGAAAACAGCAGGTTTTGTTATGTTTTACAGTTGACAACTTTAAATACTTCACATCCTGATCGGTTATTGAATTTTCAGAAACATTTTTTCAAAATTACTCAACTTCAAATGCGTTTACCAGGTCATTTTTAACGAGCTTTCCATTCTTCAACTATTGTTCAGATTACCAAATGTGCCGGAAAATAATACTTGCAGTTGATTGATGTATATAATTTAAATAGTAAGAAAGAAAAAGACAATAGGTTTGTGTTAAACCTAAATAAATAAATGATAAAAACGCATATATTAATGGAATATTTTAGCTGCGGAATATTAAGGATAATAAATACAGCGCCACCGATCGTCGCTTTTCGCGGTCACCGCCTTGACCGTATATACGCTGGGCGACCTAGCGTAGTGGACCGAGTTAGGCATTTTTTTTATCCCATCATGTTACTGTTATAATTGAGGAACTACGCAAAACAACTCTAAACTCGTTTAATTTCACAAGAGGAATTCTGAATTTTTTTCACTACAATTCTGCAGAGTTATGTTACATTCCATTAACGATTCAGATAAATACAGTTTCCGACGACTAGTTCACACGAACTAAAACTCTTCTCTAGACTATAACGACTGCTTCGACAAACTATAATGAAACATTTACTTCCAAAACTAAATGCGTAAAGAACTCTCAATTTTCTTAAGAAATTTAGTTCCATTCTGGTTAAACAGGTTTCTGACTGTGACTTCACTTTCTAACAGTCACCTCAACAGCTTTTGATACATGAGAGGCAGTTAATACAGATGTGCTTTTTCCGCCTACTTTATTTATCATTTTGGTGAACTTCATGCACTAATATAGAAACTAGCTAGCCAAACCTTATACATCTGATTAAGCTGTACTTTGCAGAACGTAAAGCCTGAAAAAGAATAATTTTACTAAAATTCTTGTACATCTTTTCTTCGCCAAAACGATGGTAACAGAATGAGTATCAAAAATGAAATATAGAAAAATAGTTCATTTATTGAAAATTTCTAATTTACAATGATGATGATAATAATAATAATAATAATAATAAAAATAATAATGATAATAATGATAATAATAATAATATTTAATACTTATATTGCGCATTTTTTCATGTGAATATGATCAAATGCGTATCACAAGCAAATACAGTTTTCAACAGTCGAGGGTCTTCGATAGTCCGCAACAGTGGCTCACATATATTAATGACCGTAAATGCCCTCAGTGATGAAGACAGACCACAATACCGGGATCACTACCCTGCTCCTTTCGACAAATGTGTGGGTTCTTTTAAGTCCCTCGATAGAGTGTCGAGAGACTGAACCTACGGTTTAACATACTTATCCGAGAAGACGCGAAAATCGAACCGTTTGCCGATGTTAGAGCAAAGGCAGCACTTTCTCCTCCATTATTTTAAGACCCTGAGTGTTGGTCCGGCAGCGAATCAAACCCGAGCCTCCCGCACGATAGACTGGCACCTTACCAACTAGGTTAGTCAGGCAGCGGTCTTTAATGACTTAAAGAACACAAACTAGCGATTTCAAAACAAAATGTCACCATTAAGGTATTATCTTCACACAGTGGAATGGAAAAGTACAAGGTTTTTTAAAAAATAAAATGAGAGCGCCTGTTCTTAGAGTTTGCACAGCTTTTCTATTGTTCTCGTGTTTATGTCTTGCTCGTTGGCACTTACCGATAATTAGTATTAGTATAATTCTTAAAAGTTTACAAATTACCGACAACGAACTATTTTAACAAACTCCGATCGGAACGATCGACTTGTAACTCCACAAACTATAGGATTAATGGCACTGCTGGTAAAAACAGGAATTTGACGCATGAACGCACTATACTCAAAAATAGCTGAAGGAAGCAGTTTAAAAAAGAGCAAAGTACTTGTAATAATAGCAGGCAACCAACAGAGATAAAACGCAGCAACTACAAGAGTGAGTAGTTTGGTTATCCTGGCCTCCTCCACTCCATACGAAGAGTTTCCTTCTTGTGAGGACGGATCGACAGTCGCGTTGTGTTGACGAATGGTTTGGTAAACTTTCACGTAGCAGATAACAACAACCAAACTTGGAATCCAAACGAGGAGACTGCGTGTAACTGAAGTAAAAATTAAAGAGGTTCTGTTTAAATGCTTAAAGTGAAAGATCGAGGGATTATTCTCACTGTCTTCAACACGAAGCCCAAGAACGAAACTGCCAACAACTGCAAATAAAGATACAACCCACGCTGCCACTGAAGTCAATGCAGAACTTTTTTTGGAGTAAAAGTTTCCGTACAATTGTGGTCTGACTAAACGAAAATATCTATTGACAGCTAACAACATCACTGTCAATATCGATGTTATCGCAGCAGTAACAAGGCAACAAAATATTACCTGCGACATAATTTCACCTGCAATCCATGTGTTTAACAAAGACGAAAAGGTGAAAACTGGAATCACAGTTACTGCCATGAGTAGATCTGCGAGAGCCAGTGAGAAAATGAAGATGGTGGTGACTGTACGTAGTGAGGGGTTTCTGTAGAACGCCATACACACTAGCAGGTTACCGACAAGAGCTGCGATATTAAGGATAAACAAGATGAAAGATTCAACTACAACAACGTATGTTCTCCTGGGCGGCACAGAAGTCGTTGAAGAAATGTTGGAGACATTAGACCATGAACTAAAGCCCATTTTAAACAAGACTTTTTTTATGCCTAATTTACGATTAATGTTGTAAAGTTTTTGAAAACCTAAATATTTACCAAACGTTGCGTTAAAAGAAAAATCTTGCAGGAGGCTTTTTCCCTTTAGTATCTCGGGAAAATGACAAAATGTTTGTCAAATACTTCTTTTAATCTTTCGAGTTTGATCATCTGGTTGTGATATAATTTTCTCATGATTTCAGGAAACGTCTTGTAATGGGCCTTCAAAAGTCTTTATTTCTAAAAAAACATTTTACAATGCTTGAGACACGACAAAACCTTTTCAAGTTTGTTTTAAAAGGTCTTTTGAGCATTACGCATCCGATTCTTAAGGGCCTTTTTAACTGGTGCATACAGATTGTTCGGGAGTTAAACTAAAACTTTTGTAAAGATTATATAATTTATGACAATTATATATACTTTG
>JAOBAY020081249.1:0-18800 GCA_025331085.2 Zoanthus sociatus
CAGTTCATGTTTTTTCCTCCATATCGTCCATTCATGTGTGTCTGTATGGATGTGTCTGTGTATGCATTACCAATATGGTCAATTATTCTAAGATCCTTACACTACTTACGAGATGAAAGTTAAAGTTATTGTTATTGGTCACGTTGCAGTTCGCAGTCATGTGACAAACGTCGAGGAACGGAGGAAAAGGCCCGGTTCCAAGTGTGTGTCAGTGAGATCCAGTGCCCTTCCTTCCTGTTCAGGGTCGGGTCCTCCAGCCTTTCTCATATCGCTTCCTTTATCCCCCTTCTTCGCCAACGTCGTTCTTTATTGACCAACATCACTGATGGAGACTGATAGTTCCGGTCGAAACGTTTTCCTTAAAATTAAGATTCAAAATTCCAGAAATCGATTTACTGATTCCTACTACTTAATTACGAGATGATTATAAAACTTTGAACCTCGAGTTGTCTGAATTACAGTTTCTAACACTTTGTGCCGGCTCCTTCCACAATTTCCTTACTCAGCTTATACTGATTTCCATATCCTGATCATGAAGCCTGGTTCCAGGTTTAACGAAAGTCCCATAAAGGTCGAAGTGTGATCTCTGTCACCCTGTCATGGAAAAGACTTCATGGGTCACTGAAACAATGAAACAACCATAAAAGAAGAATACTCTTTTATAGTTCTTCTGCTTGTGACCAATGAAATATTTAAATGGCGTTCCCTTTACAAGAAAATAATGGCGGTTATAACTACTCTCGACTTTAAAAAATATCTAAAGAAAATGGGATGCATCTTTATTAAAATGAAAGAAAAAAAATAAGGTAACTTATTAATTGCGCAATTTAGACAACTCATGACCAAGTTGAAATCTTTTGATCGTCATCTTAATTAAGAAGTGTGCAAACATTAGATTTTTATAAGGGTAAGTTTATTTTTTTTTAGTTTGCTTGTTATTTTTTCAGGATTTTGAATCGCATTTAGAATTAGAGTTGCCTATTCTTACTGCATTTTCACTTTGTCCACTGTTGTTGGTAGACAATTACAAAAGTTTAGATTTTAATGAAATGTATTTTAAATTCCCGGAAGGATGGAAATGTTATCAATAATAAAGTATTTTACGGCAAAGTCACGCTTAGATAAGCAAAACGAAATAGTTTTCTTTCGTGTGGTTTTATTTGCTGGTTTAAAATCTTAAAATGTCTGCAGTTTATAAAAGTATCTCTTTACAACTTTTACTTGATTACGTTTGAAAAAAGCACTCTTCGATTCCACAGTTACTTTCCTAATTGTTTTTTTTTCTAATCTGGCCTCCTGTTTGGAGTTTGCAAGTTTTCAGAGGTTTAAGTTCTCCGCAACATAAAATTACCGATCATTGTTGTCTTATGGTGTATTTCATGAAATTAAGTCATTGTATATAGACAATCGTCCCAAAGTGCCTCATCATGGATAATTTAATGGTAAATCTTTTTTTCCAAAATCGTAGATATTCTTACAGTCAGTATTGTAATTGTTTTCACTGTTTTAATCTTGTTAAAAATGGTTTCCGGTGAGAATGAGTGATGGTCGAAGTGATGTTGGCGTTGAAGATATTGATGATTTAATGCGGTTCATGGTGATAATGATGGTGATAATAATGATGATGATGATGTTAATGATAATGATGTTGAAGTTTATGTTGATGGTAGGTATGTTGTTGTTCAGGCTTCGATGATTCTTATGATGATGATGATATTGGTGTTGATGATGATATTGACGATGATGATGATGATATTGATGATGATTTCTATGATGATAATATTGACGATGATGATGACATTGATGATGATTTCTATGATGATGATATTGACGATGATGATGATATTGACAATGATGATGATATTGACGATGATGACGATATTGACGATGATGACGATATTGACGATGATGACGATATTGACGATGGTGAGAATGATATTAATTATGACAATGATGACGTTGTTGATAGTGTTTCTAATTATGATGATGTTGATTATAATACTGATGATGATGATACACTTTAGCACAAAGAGAATCTGACTGTACATTCAAAGCTGAAGTATTTAAGTAATTTACTTAATATTTTGTTATGGAAATCGGTTCGACGCTAAACACACTAAAACGTCAGTATTTATCACTCACATTTCTTGTTTCGTGTATTTCTAAATCATTTCTTCTTGTTCTTGTTCTTGTCCTGTTCTTCTTCTTATTATTATTATTAATATTATTATAATCTAATCAATCTGTCATGATAATTTAAGATGTTTTTGTAAGTAGTTCTACTTCGTAGAATCTTTAAGAATAAACTAAAATTGTTTAGTAATGAATGTATGTTTGTGATCCGAGTAGCGAGTTGAAAATTACCTTTTATGAGTAAGATTTACAATTGTTATTTGTAAAGTTATTGTTAAATAAAGTTTCCATTATCATTATTATCATTATTATTATTATTATTATTACATAACGATAGTGATAATCATGATAATTCCATAGTATATAAGTGTAAATACTAGATAATTTCTTATTAAGAACGTTTTTTTATCTAGTAACTCTTAATTAATAGGAACGGTGTAGAGTTTCTTTGCACTGTGGACAGATGTTTATCAAGAGCAGTGTGTCAGCATTGGTTCTGATACTTTTTCTCCAAGTATGTTTAGGTGGGTAATAAATTATATCTCATGGGTTTAATCACAGTTTATCATTTTTAGATAAAACATTACATAAAATATAAATCTGTATATGCGTAGAAAGGGTTACACCCTTTTTTTTTCGGACCAAAGCTTGATATTCTTATTTCTAGCCCGATTTCAGGCTGAAAATATTCTTTGGAATATTCTTAGTTTCGGGAATATTGGTGATATGGAATTTCAGTTTTTAAAATGACTGTGGTATCTAAGAGCTTTCAAAGGTAATAGATCTGTATATGGCCTTGCTATTTGGGATTAGAGTGCAATTACAATACATATAATCAGTAATGGTTTTTTTCAAACTTGCAAATTATATTCTTGACAAAATCTGAGGCTCAGCATTATTCTTAAAATATTCTCAAAGATTGGCCACTTTCAGCATCACTATTTTTATAAAGTATATTTTTATAAAAAAAAGAGTGTACTTGCAAATAAAGTAGTGCATTGAGTATTTCGAAGTTTGTTTCCAATTCTCCATCATATGAAAACAGATCGGTAAATGAGACCTCTTAACTGCTTCAGGTTTATCGATGAGGTTTAAGAAGAGGAAAATGGTTAAACTGAGAATAATGGAATGGTGCAACGGTGTTTCTACAGAAACAGTTTTATAAATAGATAACTTGTACACCGTAGAGAAAAAACTCTCTTCACTACGGTGTACAACTTATCAATTCATAAAACTGTTTTTATAAACACTTAAATTGCGTTTCATTTTAGAGTTATATAAAATTTTACTTTTTAGATTTATATTTATTGGATGGATGTAAAACCGTATACTTAGGATGGATGCAAAATCCTATACTTGAGAATCCGGAAAAAAATCCGAGCCCCAGATGGAATTTGAACCCAGGACTCTTCGTTTTCTAGTTGGATGCTCTAACTACTGAGCTACTGCAGACTATAGTGATGAGCAAGAGTCAATTTTTTATCTTTAACCCTTTCATTCCCAATCAGTTATCAATATCCAACTTCTCCTTACATAACACATACAAAATAAAACATTTGGCAATGAGAAATTGAGAATTGATCAAACAAAGCAAACTACTGAAGATTAAAAGTAAAATTCTCTCAGACTTGTTTAATGAAAAGTGTGGGCTCAAGTTGGGAGAATTTAACAACAGAACGGAAACTGAAAGGGTTAATATAATCACCTGGGAGGTTGGTTGGCCGCATCTTGATATGCCTTAACGTGACAGCGTGATGCTGTCAGTGGCTCATGTGCGTCAGTCAGTACTAGGCTGTGTGGCCGTAAGATGCGTACGATGCGTCTACGACCCCAAAAATTGCCCCTTGCTCACCATAGAGTCTCCAGTAGCTCAGTGGTTAGAACATCCGACTAGAAGACAGAGGGTCGTGGGTTCAAATCTTATCTGGGACTCGGATTTTTTCCGACTTCTCTTTGTCTTTAATATCAAGACAATGATTCTACTGGAGAGATCTCTAAAAATGCTTACTGCATGGCAAAATGCTAAATTAACAGTTTTTTTTAAAAAATAGTTTCATCTTTCATAAGAAAAAACTAATATTAGTAACTGATAACTCAATAAAATCAAACTAGTTTTTCCTTGCTTATTTTCACTTATGGTAATTTTTATTAATATAAAATATTTTGATGAATGTTGAAGCGCTTTTTCTTTCCCTTTTTAATATTTACAAAAATAATAGTAATATCATTGATAATAATAATAATAATAATAGTAATAATAACATAATGGTTTATTCTCAACCCACTGTAGTTACAGGCAGGTGCAATATAACATACATAATATACATATGCACTTATAAGAAAGAGTATACTAACACTAATATATACAATTAAATAAGGAACTATCGAATACTGTGACAAAAACGGACAGTTACGTATACAAACGAACTAAATCTATCGGTACGCACTGCTTTAGTGTAACACTTTAGACTACCAGATCGAAAAGAATATGGTGAACCCATTTTATCAGTGTTTTGTACGAACATGCATTGATATTAAAAACTTAAACAGCAATTGGCAAAAACATAAGGAGTAAAATTTGACTACAACATACCATTACTAAAAATAAGGTTCGAGCTGGAATTTTAGCCTATAATGGTCCTCACAAGGATCATTAGATAGGTCAAGTTAAGAATTTTAGGCTAAGGGATCTAGACCAAATCTAGAAAGATTCTGATAATGTGGGCTTTTACTGCATAGAAAACGTGTGTACGTGTGAAATAATATTTCAGTAAATGCAGCATTTATACTGAACAACAATGTTGTCTCAAACAGGAATATGCAAGCACAACTTCACTAAGAAATATAAGACAATACGATTGTCAGGAGATCTCAAACGGCGTCTGAAATCAGTTGCCATGGAAACCAGCCTCATCAGATTGAAGTTCAAAACGAGGGGAAGGACACATAAATTGAGAACTAAACCAAGTATAAAGACTATTCGTGATGATACAGATACCAAAAATGATGACTCTATATCTGGTTCAGGAATCTCCTCATATTGGAGCTCTTCGGTTTACAGTGGAACTGGTTATGAGAATACGAGCCAAGGAAGAAATAAAATACACAGAGTAGAGAGAAAGAATAAAAGGACATTTGTTAGTTCTTCTCTTGCACCTAAGATGCATGTCAGAAAGTTGAAATTCAAGCTGACGCAGACTATTGTCAACGCACTGAAATTACTGCTGGATAAAAAGAACCATTTTCAGAAAGATGCACGCGCACTAACCTTGGCAAGGGTGCTGGACATGCGCAATGATACTTCCTTAAGAAAGCAACCAATATGGTTTAACAGACGTTTAATTGCTAACGCAAAAGTGGATAAGAATGTTTCAAAGAAAATATCTGTGCTCAAAACCACTGGTCAAAATTCCTCAGTCTCCACTAACATCCCAAACCCTAGTTTATCGTCCTTGAATCAAAAGTCTTTCTTAAAAGGTGCACCTGCGTCTTCGTATAGAAAATCAAGTATCAAGCTTGATAAACGTTTGACTTCAGTAAACCCCACTGAACTTGGATTATCCATCTTAAGACTTCTATTCGGTGAAAAAGCCCATTTGGTTGTTTCACCACGATACAAAGCTCGATTAAAAAATACTTCAATAAATTTCAACCCTGCCACAAACTATGATCGAGATGCTAGTTCAAAGATTACCGAAATTTTTAAAAAAATAAAGAATGATAAACATAAAGAAGAATTAAAGAAATGGGAAGGAAAAAATGTTCCATTCAGCAAAGATGAGAAAGAATTGGGTAACTCTGTCGCAGCTTTGAGTTCGATGGTTTCTTCAGGAACCGATTTTAGAAAGCAGCTACCATCTTTCACGCAGCTTCTAGCTAAGGAAGCGAGTTGGTTGATTAAATACATGACAAAGATAGAACAGAAGAATTCGTCAGGCTTAATTAGAAATCAGCCAGAGAAAACAAAAAGCTTAGAACGTTTTCACAAGTTTAAAGTAGCAAAGCAACATGACGAAGACAACACAAGAAAATCTTGGGTTTTACTCAAAATGCCCAAGACTTCAAACCAAGAATTGAAACCTACAATTGATAACCAGGATTTACAGCCTTCAAACAACGAAGTTTTCAAAATTATACAACCAACAATTCAAGCTACAATGTTTTCGCCCAATGTTGCAAGAGACCCAAGTTCTGTTTCAACGAGTTTGGTTCAAGGAAAAACAAATCCAGAAATGAAATTAGATTCAGCTGTAAGTGACCAAAGATCTTCCACAGTTAAGGTATTTCCTGAAAATGAAACAATTACAGGTTTTTCTATTAAAGAAATTCAATCAAAAAGAGAGCCCGGTGTAACTTTGGGCACACTTAGGTTTGATAAGAGTATAGCTTCTCTTTTAAATGAGCTTAAAGGAACGCCAGAAAAACACACAGGCAATAAGCTTGCATCAGACAATGGCGCCAGCAGATCTGTTGCTACGCAGCAGGTATCATCGATGACAGATGCAAGATCATCCTTCACACAAAACAAGGCGAAAATCAAAGACAGTTTAGATTTATCATCTTTGAGTGACAAGATTGTCGAAAAAATAATGAAACTGTTAGCAAAGGAAAAGAACAATGACGAAATAAACAAAAGTTCTTCAGCAAAGGATTCTGTCTTGCTAAAAAAGGAAAACAGTTCCATGGTTTCCAACCACGGCTCCGAAAACGCCAAAATCGCAACCAATAAAGGAGAAAACGGCAAAGAAGAAATAAACATTGGCCGAAGTAATTTTTATTTGATGTTAATTTCTGCACTCAAGGACGCATATTTTCAATACCTTTTACAAACCTCTGGGGGAACTATGAGGTCAAAACCGTCCACAACTGATATTGCGGCAAAAACCAAGACATCTTTACCCGTGCCAGCAACAAACAGTAACTTCCAACCCGCGCCTCTCAGAGCAGTCAATGAAGCTCTCACTAGTACCAAACACGTGACAAGCAAAGTTGTGCCTCGTTTGAGCCCCTCTGACCAAGGTCAAGGCATTGCAACTTTCAATACCTTGCTCCCTTCGTCTCGCGAGCCAGCGGATGAAGCCATTACTAGTATGGGTCCAGTGTTATCCCATATGAACTCAGAAGAGAACGTACTCTTCCAATCAGATACTGATTTAGGGGAGACTCGGAAAGTACACGACAACACAGAGAACAAGAAAATCCAAGAAGGTTTGTGTTTTGTGGATTATAAACCATGAAATAAATGCTTAGATATGTTAAAGAGTTTAAACTAAATCCCGATAATATTTAGACGTTTTTATTCTCAAACTATTGTCAAAATATCATGAAATGGAATGGTGCGTCAGTGTTTTTACAGAAACTGTTTTATAAATTATTCACCTTAGTAGAAAGAAAGTTATAAAAATTGACGTTTCAGACTGGAATCCTTCGTCGAAGTTTTCTATTTATAAAACTGTTGCCAAAATGGATAAAATTCATCAAGTTATATTCTTTATTGATTGTTCAAATACAATATGGATTTCGTTTTTAAGACACAAAAAAAGAAACTTAACATTTTTCAGACGACATGATTAACTCAGTTAACACAGGTTAAAACTATTCCTGGATCGCATTAGTTGCCTTCATATAATAAAGTACAAAAACCAATTTGTAATTGAACAAAAAAAATATTTTTACATTTTACAAGTATTCAAAAAATTGAAAGGTCTTGCGGCTTTTTCGAAAAAGTTTATTATCGTCTTTAACCTTTTTATATTTCTCTTTTAGCTCTCCTATCTTTTCTCGGATTTGGGCATGAGTTCCAATAAAACCTCTTGCTAATCATTTCTTAATGTTTTTGAATATAGGCTTCATCTCTTAAAAATTTTCGTCAGCTTATATTGCAATGGGCAGAAATACTTTATAATCATCTTATATCGCGCCTCGATTCTTAGCGTTGTTGCTGGACATGTTGAATAAATTGACAAATAGCGCCAGGCAAATTTACACACACCTGCGGGTCGCTCCATGGATAAAAGCAAAAGTGCGCATGTGTGAAGTAAATTCTAACCCAGTTTACACGGTAACCTGGGTTAGAAAAATTTGCAGAAAGAAAATTAATTTTAATTATAGCAAGTTTGCCAAAGGGCGGACGTGGTTGGCGCCGTTGGTAAGATCTCTGCTTTCCCACCACAAGGTCCCCGGTTCGATCCCGGCAGTATGCCAAGATTTGAATATTTGTGTGACCTTCTTTGCCGCCTAAGCCAACTCAGCCTTCTATCCTTCCGGGGTAGGTAAATGAGTACCAGCATGTGTTGGGAGCTAACCTGTAATGGCTTAGTGCCCCGTCTAGGGGGAGTCAACGACTCTCATCCGCTTAACACTACAGAATCCGGAGATAAGCGCCGGCTCTATGGGCCGCTAGGCTCGTAAAGGATTTAAAAGTATGTTAAATGCGTTCGGTGTGTATATATATAGAATGAAAGAAGAGAAAACAATTTTTAAGCCCTTGGCGGGAATCGAAAAGGATTTAGCTTAGTTTGCCAAAGGTTTCTTTATTTTTTTATATTTAAAGAGAAGCTCTCTTTATGCTTGATATTTGTTCAGGCGTGCGAAGTGGGATTCCACAAAATGTCACACGTTATTGAACATTATGTCCGACAATAGGGCGTTTTCTCAAACTCTCAAGAGACACAAAAGACAATAGACGTAGCGGCCATGTTGGAGTTTTACTTCCTTATGCAAGTAGACGTAATATAGTTTAAGCATTTGCAGGTGTTAGAGCAAAGCCAGTATACATACACTCTGTTTGATTGGTTGGGTCTGTGAAGCTATCGGCACAGTAAATACTCTTCAAAAACTTTATTTTATTTTATCTGTAGATTTGGAGATGTTTGCTGAGAAAGGACTTGCTGTTCATAATAAATATCGTAGTCTACATGGTTCTCCAGAGCTGAAATGGTCAGACGAACTGGCAACAAAAGCTGAAAAACTTGCTTACCAAATGGCAATGAAAGGTACAATTGAAAAGTCTCCAGAAGTGGATAGTCTGGGTATCGGTGAAAATGTAGCAAAGTTGTCAGGATCTTTGTTTAATGAAGCCGGCTCGGATGCAACCAAAGTGTGGTACAGCGAAATTAAAAACTACAGCTTTTCGGATCCAAGGTGAGTGACTGAAAGGGATCCTTATCACCTTGATTAAGATTACAACAATAAATAGGACGCTGATAATGATTGGTAATGACAATATCCATCACGGTGATAATATCAATGACAATTTCAACAATTTCAATGGCACTGTCGATGATTCTGCACAAAACTGAATAAAACATAGAGCTGGACAAGTTATGATTAAGGCGCATGGCGTAAGGTATCCTGCTAATGAACAGTAGTTGTTTTGTTATTTTTTCAGCAGCATTCTAGTTATAATGTCTGTTCCAGCTCATTCATGTAATGGACAATAATGTTAAGCAGTCTAATGATTAAATCATGATTTTTTTCCACATGTGTTCTAATATTAAATTGTATTACAAAGTAAGAGAAAGGCATTAAAAAGAAAAAAAGTTAAAAGAAAAGAAAAAAGAAAGTCAAAAATTCTACCACGGAGCCATACTCGCTGGACACTTTCATTTCCGTCCACAAATTTATATCTACAACTACTTCGGTCGACATTTCACCCCCGCAATACTCATTAATTGCTTGTGGATGCGTGCGCATCAATGAGCTAAAAACAGCTTTTTTAAAAACTGCATTCGTCCTTTTGTGTTTTAGATTGAGCCCTGAAACAGATGCATTTACACAAGAGGTTTGGAAGAGCTCAAACGAACTCGGAATGGGTATCGCTAAGGATACGAACACTAACGATCTGTACGTTGTAGCGTTATACCGACCCCCTGGAAACAACCGAGCGGGACTGAGAGCCAATGTTCTTAACACTGGAGGAATCCAATCAGACGTTTACTCCACAATATTCAAGAGACAGCGAACAAACAAAAAACGCAGCAAATTGTCAGCGGTTAAGAATCACAAGAATTAAGAAGCGTCAAAAGCTAGCCTATTGAATATCTGTTGAATTATTGCGTTGGTTAAATGTTTTCTCTGAAAATCGCTGCGTAAAACACTTTTAACTAAAAAAGCTTTTTTATTATTTGTTTAGCCCCCTATGTTGTAAGATACTAGAAAAAGAGCGTGTAAACTAAATTAATGAGGAATATTTTCACTTTTGTATTTGGATATACTTGAAAATGAATTTTAAACTAAAATAGAGGCTCACTCTTGTACATGACACATGACGTACATAGTTACGTCATCCCGACACTGTATTTAGATCGCAGTATGATTTCGTTTCTCAGCTTGAGCTCAAAGACAGTCTCAAGTAAAAAAGAGGCAGTGCTTGACCTTTAGCTAGTGAGGTTTGAAAGTACTTGCCAACAGTTATCACCAGGCATCCAATTTTAACTTTTCCTTGTTTCCAGACCCGTTCTATCTTCTAGCCTGGTGCCTAGTGCTTCTACAATTTTACTTGCCAAATTTTATAAGCCCTGGGCTAGTCGACTGACGTTTTGGTTGAGCACTGAGAAGTTTGAGACAACACAAATGAACAAGGAAAATGTATTACAATAGAAATGGTTGCTTACGTTATAAATGAGTTATTTCTAATGGAAAGTGAGAGGTATACGATTTCACTAATTTGTTATAGTAACAATACTGTTCTATTTTCGGCATTTTTAATGTATATCTGATCCGCTGATTGCATGTCTCGTGTGTACTGAAATGCTAATGACGTCCTTGAATCGACTCTTGATAGGGTATGAAGTTGAACCGCTGATCGTATGTATCGCATGTTCGTTGCTAGTGACACTAAGGGCTACACTGTGTTCCAAACAGGAAACTACTCGCTACTCGCTTCGCTTGCAACAATTATTAGAAAGGACCGGTGTATAATGCTAGTTAAGTTCTTTTCTGCCCAAAAACGTATAGTAATGTTTTGTTAAAAATAGGCTCCAAGTGATATAAATAAAAAAGTGGTTTCTAAGTGCATTAGATAAAAAGCATAAAATGTTATCTTGAGAATGACTTTCACTCAGTTCAATTTCATTGTAGTTAGCTTCGTTCTTTCTTTTTGCCTTTTTTAGCTGTATCAAAAATTTTGTGGATCGATCAAGTTTTACTCATTTTCCAATCTTAACAACTATAAAATCATATGCAATGATTTGTTAAGAAGTCGAAACGGCCAACATGCATGTATTCGACTTTTTATGTTTTTTACATCAATAACATTGAAATTACTGTTTAAAAAAATAGTTTATAAATTTTGTTTATGTATTGACAGACTACAAATACTTTCAATTAGATGACTTTCAGTTGAAGATTCTTCCCCAATCAAATAACAGGACTATGTACATGTCTTTCCCACAGAACCAGCTCATCAGCAAACCAAAAACGGGCATTACTTGCCAAACTATCCTCAATTTACGACCCATTGAGGTTAATTTCAACTTTAATTCTAACTGGCAAGCAAATTTATCGAGATAAATAAACCATCGGATACACGCTTTTTTACAAGAACAACTTTATAAGAACAATTAGGCTCGGATTGGCCAAAAATTAAGAATAATTTAAGAACAAGTTCAGGCTGAGGCTGAAAAAAAGTGAAAATGTTTCTAGTTGAAACTTTAGTGAATCTTGTAATTCAATTCGCAACGTGCACAGTAAAAACATAGAAGCATTACTGTACAAGAATGAACAGAGAAATTTTTTAAACCGCTCACAGAAATAAGAGCAAATTGAAAACAAATTTAGGCTGAATCAGCTAAAAAATTAAAAACAATGAGCCTTGGCAAAATGTATTAGTTCGGACGTTTTTGGCGCAGGTGCATGGTAAGATCTCTGCTTTCCAACCACAAGGTCCCCAGTTCGATCCCGGCAGATTGCTGAGATTCGAATATTTGTGCGACCTTCGTTTCCACCTAAGCCAACTCAGCTTTCCATCCCTCCGGGGTAGGTAAATGAGTACCAGCGTTTGCTGGGAGCTAACCTACGATGGATTAGTGTCCGTCCAGGGGGAGTCAAAGACTCTCATCCGCTTAACACTATAGAAACCGGAGATAAGCGCCGGCTCCATGGGCCACTAGGCTCGCGTAAAGGATTTAGCAACTAAAAGTCATTTTCATTCCTGAAGATATATTTTAGTGTTTTTAAACCTTTTATCATATTTTAGTCTTTTACTATTATAACATATTCAATTTAGCCGCAACACTTCACTTTCTATTAAAAAAGATGATAGATGATTATTGCCTTATTGGTTAAAAACAGTTAATGGCGGAAAAGCCAAATTCTTGCAAACAGAAGTACTAGTGCCGTTGAAGTTACTGTAACAAAAATATTTACGCATACTAATAAGGTTTTGTTAACAATTGTATATTTTTGAAAGCTTTTGAAGTTGAGAACATTGTATCAGTTGAATTCAACTTCTAAAACTTTCTAAAATCTATAATCATGACCATAGACAATATGTTTTAGAAAAGAAAGAACATTATAAAGATAAGATAAAAGTGCCATCAGAATAACGTTTTTTTTTAGCATACTATCGTCAAACATCACAAACTAATTAATACGCTGTGAAGATAATATCTACTGCAGTTCTCCAGTATTTACCCGAGCAGTAGAGATGTAGACCTCATCCCAAAGAATAAAATACGGTATATATACTTTCCCGTTACCTCTGTTGAGAGAGTTTTTTTTTGGTGCACAAACAGATCAAATCCCTTGTTATACATTACAATACTATTTTTATGGTCATGGTAATTTGAAGTGGAGAAGTAGGAATTTCTTTGATTAAGGTTTTTTCACTATAAAATTTGGTTCAAGAAGCAAAAACATTTCTTTCACTTGTTTAATATAATTAGTACTGAAAACCACTTGAATTATGGTCATTTCGGTATTAATAAACCTACCTTTATCCTTTACAATAGCTTTGAGCTGAAGCAAGTTTAAAGTTTGTAAAAGTACTACGTAGTTTAAACGAAAATTTCGGGCCATCCCCTTTTTGTCCAGTGTCCAAATTCTTAACCCTGTTTTTATCAACAGGTGTTACGGAATGCAGTGTGAAGCTAAAAAAAATTCCTTGAGGTGCAAAAATGATCGGGTGGTAGAACAAGACCACATTGAACGGTAAGGTGTTTAGTGAAATAGCAGGTGAATTCAGGTTGCACTTTGTTAACGCTGGCACTGACTTGGCAGCGCATAATTTAACAAATGGACATTTGGATTTCATGAAAGTTGTATCCCCATGTTTAACTTCATACTTCTATAAAAATGTAAATCTAATGTCTATTTGTTGAAGTTCAGTCAATCTTGAAAGCAACAGGACTTGATTATGCTCTCTCGTAATGGTGATATCATGGGCAACTCTTTGGCTCACGAACATACTTATTGCAGCACGGAAGCCTTTTCAAAGGAGTAGAAAATGGCCCAGGTTAAACTGCTATTTAGCAAAAATGGTGCAATACCAAACACAAATAATTACAAAGCTATATTTATAATGTTGTGTCGGGAACTTGCCTCCAAAGCTCCAGGCTCAACGACTTCTTCACTAAAAGATTTTTTATATTTATTTGATTTTCCACATCGCTTTCACAACATTCAATTGGCAACACAGTTAGAGGTCACGTGACCACAACCTCCTTAAATTAATTAGTTACGACAAAATGATTTTCAGAAATAGAAAGAGCAGGTTGAAATTAGTAAAAAGGCAGAGTTTAGACTCTCAACGTTAAGTACTTGAAAAATGGAAGCGAATATAATAATCAAACTTTTTCTAAGGAAATGTATGTGAAAATGGTATTGGAGAGCAAGCCTTGTTCTCCAGTCATACAAATCCTTAGAAAATGTCCTATTTTCTGTTAATTGCTTGCCATTTTTTACGTCTTTGAAATCAATAGTTGAAACTTTGCCATTTTACTAATGTCATGCAACCTGCTCTTTTTATTTCTGGATTTAGTTTTGTCACAGCTAATTGATTTAAGGTACCTATGGTCACGTGACCCCCAACTGCAAGAGCCTATTCATTGACAACAAAGAATCTAATCTTTACACAGGTCAGTTCTCAAAGTTGATAGTTAATCTAGTACTTTTTTATTGACTACTCGATTGTACAATCCTGTGAAGATTCATCAGTCACAAAAATCAAATTTAAACAGAACAAAAAAATACAGATGGCATTAAATTTTCAACATTTGATCAGTCTACATAAGTTTTTCAGTGGATTGTTTTTGATCATCTCAATTCATATTTTGACAAGACTTACATGGAAGTGTCAATATGGATTTCGCAAATTACATTGTCACTACCTTGATAATTGTCACCGATACGTTTTTAAACATCAACAAAGGCATAATTAATTTGGTTTTGATTGCTGATCTAAAAAGGCATTCGACACCGTTGATTATTTAAAATCTGCAGATGCTCAAATAGAATAGAGTTTCCGATTTTCTAACGCAATGTTTAAGTCCGATCTTATGAAGGAAATTGAAGGGGAGAGAAACAGTGTTTGGTGAAAAGAGAGCAGTCGGATACTAAAAATCCTACAAACGCGGCAGCCATCAAGGGACATTTATGGGCTCCACCTCTGTGATTATGAGTGAAGGATGTGTTAAGAACTTGTTAACGCTCCCATCGATGCCGATGATATATACAAAACAACATTACAGTGCCTTAAAAACATTTCAGTTTGTCAGGCCATGTTTAAACTGAACACTTAAATTACCAAAACGCCAGTGACATTTACTTTAATTTATTGTGCACATATTACATAGATCAATGTTTTTTTTGTGCAGCTAAAATGTACTTTCTCTATATTCACAAAATAATCTTAGTCAACAAACAGATAAAACTAGAAAAAATCAGAGAAAAATGGAATTTTGTGGGAAAGCGTGGGAGAAAGAGGTTCATGCCACGTTGCACCGTTATGTTATCGTGAACTAGCCTGCAAGCCGGCTCTCTGTACGTGTTGCCGAGCGAGCGCAAATGGGAAATGGGGAGAGGGAGGAGAAGCTCTCTCCCTTTCCCCATTACCCTCCCGGCTCGCTTCGCACCGCTTCTGAAGAACCGGCTTGCAGGCTAATTGTGAACAACACGTAGTTCCCCTTTGTGTTGTGGACTTTGTTTGCAATTGATACTGCAAAATGCAGCAATCATTTTGCTCTTTTATGTGCCGATACTATTCGGGTACGAATAGGTTGAACCTCTGCACTGACCAAGGTTTGGCCAAAACGACTCTGCCTAGGTCATGGCAGAGTATAAAAAAAGCACGAGGCTACAAATACATGAAAGAAGTGAAAATGCCATTTTTTCTTTCCTATCGCACGTCACCAATCTCAAGAAATAGGTTTTTAATTGTTATTATCAAACTAGAATATCTATATGTTTTTTATATGTAAAGCTATTTTGGAACAAATGAAATGCAACCGGAATTAATTGAATAAAATATTTGTTTTGTAAGTACAAAGTTCGTTTTTCCTATTGCAATCCAGTTTTCTTGAGAACATGTCTCCGTTTTGGAATGACATACGCAGTAGCTTATTAACAATAAAATATATTTTAAAAGTTCAAAAACTGTAGTACTGTAAAACAGCTTAACTTTGGTCTTGTCGTGCGAACTGGTACTGAAATATTGTTAAACAGACGCCATTACTCAATAACGGTTGTTAACTTTTTTTTTCAAACTATTAATATTTGACGCGACTGGTATCCCTATCTATATGTTTTTTTTAAACTGAATTTTATGCTTCAAAACAATAGAGGTTTGATTAAAATGTCTGTTGAAAATAGAGACGAGATGCACACATGGTTTTCACCAGACTATGAAGGCATAAAGTAGACGTTTTAATTTTTTTTATAAGATTATCATTTTCCGATACAAAGCGGCAATACACTATCATTGTTGAAATTGACATTATTTTTTGAACTGTCAGAACTGTTAATTATTAATATAGCCTCGATTTCATGTTTAGACTTCACGGTCTTGACTTCTTCGCTCAGCGGTTTTTAGTGTTCCAGTTTATATTTAATGTTTTATTTACGAATTAAGCTACAAGTATCCAACAGGTTGAACTACAAGTATTCAACAGTTATTGCTTTCATAAAACTGTAAATTCTCACAATCATACCATTCATATTAATATTGTTCACGTCATTTTCGTACTTCATAACGATATAAAACCACACTTGTTGTCCAATCATAATGGACGTTTTATCAAAATTATTTTATAATCATACATTTATAATATACAAATGATTTTTCTTTTACTAACACTTGATAAAAAAAACACGACTTTTTTAATCGCAAACATGTTTCTGCAGTACTACTGCCATAGTCAGTGCAACTAATTGCATATTGGCGAGTGAGAAGAATATATCATTGAAAAATTAATAGTCAGGAAAAAACGAAAGAAAACTATCAATAGAACTATAAGCACATTTTTCTTTTACTGAGTCTTGTTGCTGTTTCCATTAAGGCGCGGACACACGGTGCAACATTTCATGCAACATTGCGCGCAACAATATTTTTGGAGATGGACACACGGTGCAACAAAATCACGCATCATTGCTTGTGATAACGCGGCGTGTTTACCCAGCATCACAACAATCAAAATGGCGTCCGATAAGAAGTCCTTTAAAAACGAAAACTTGTTGCACACAATGTTGCAAGAGTATAGCGCGATTTAACTTCAGTTTTGTTGCGTGTAATGTTGCATACAACAGAATTCATTGGTGGACACAGGCTGCAACAACCCTGTTGCGCACAATGTTTCATGAAATGTTGCATCGTGTGTCAGCGCCTTTAGTTCTGTGTTACCATTTAGCTGTGAGAGTCCTGGATTTCTTCTGAACAGGACACTAACTCATCGGGGATTGTCTTCGATTCACGGGAGACAGCTAGATCACACCAACTGGATCAAAACTAGCCTGAGTTGGGGATCCTACTTAGGATGTTATGGTTGAATGGCAAAGGCTTTACCAATTGCGCCAATCACGCCCCCTGTTACATTTTATATTATCTGTATAAATAGTAAACAATTATCTTACACTCAAGTGATAACTAAAACTAGCCGTTTGCTGTTCCCTCAAACTTTCTATATAAACGTTCTTGATGACAAATATTATGTTTCGGATTGTACAACGACGCTCCACAGCAAGCAATTTTGTTGCCAAATTTATGAAGAACTCGGCCACCACAGCATATAAAAAGGTTGGGGTTAAAATTGTTTGTTCCGCAGCAAGCAGTCTTTCCACCAAACTTGCTTCTGATCTGATTGCTGCAGCATCTATATCTTGAAGCGCTGATTCTTTTGGCTCCGCAGCAAACATAATTTTTACCTATTTTTTTCAAAACTCGACCAGCGCAACAAACTTGACGTTTTGGGTCAATTTGTCTTCTAGCGCAACAGGCAGAGTTTGCTCTAGTCCTTTTTTGTAACTGCCCCGCGCAACAGATAAACTTTGAAGAATTATAACTGCAACAAGCAGATTGAGCGCCAAGTTTTGGCAAAACTCGTCCGGAGCAACAAACCTGGTACAAAGGGTTGTAAGTGTTTTGTCCACAACAGAATCTTATCGAAGCAATTTTTGTATGAAGCTTTCCTGCACAGCATAGCCCGCTCCTTTTTTCGTAGTCTCGTCCGTTACATCTTGCTGCTTCTGAAAAGGAATCAAATGCATGAGTTTAGTTCCTCATTACCATCCTTAATGCCACACTGTAATTTTTGATTGTATAACGAAAGCAAACGTTTTGATTATTAAGGTTCTCGTAATTGATGTGTTCCCGATATAAGATCAAATAAAATAAACTTTTGTTTTCTATCTGTTTTAAAATAATATTTTACAATCATTGCTGGGTTTCATGCCGAGAGAGCCTGGGTACAACCCTTAATTCGTATCATTACTAAATTCGACTAATATAAAAAGAAAGACCACACTAGAAATAGCAAAATTCCAATGTTTGAGGTAAAACTGATCAATAGTTAACGAAATATAGCTGTTTTAAGATACAAGAATTTCTAAAGAAATGCATGGCTTCCGGACAATTCTTCGCATAGTGGCTTATGTGGTTGTTCCCCGCACATTGGGGGCTGTTATCGACAAAAATAGCCAGCAACGGCCATGGACGCCGCCATCTTTAATGCTCTGTCGAGTTACGCATGAGTAGTCACGACAAAAGGTTATTGGCGCCAGCGCTAAGTTCGTTCAGTGTCCGCACACTAGGCGAAATCTTTGTGCGAAAAGTGCGCGGCGAAAAAAAATATCAAACATGTTTAATATTGAGCGCTGTTGCCGTAGCTGCAAGTGCGCTTGAAAATTCACTCCGCGCACCCGGTGAGTTGTTGGCGGCGGATTTAGCGCCGTGCTGTTTTCGCCTAGATTGCGGCTTGCTTAACCTCCTATGGATTAGTAGGGACTTTAAGATGCGAGAACTGCAACGTCGACGCGAATTGCAAAGAACAATAGCCTCAATTACTGAATACAATAGTTGCACGCTGAAATGTGGCGAGCTGGCCACCTGCTTGCCATCGTCTTCACTGATACACCGCAGAAAGCTCACTTTTTAGGTTCTGTGTGCGCAACTCTACAATCTTAGCAGATTTGGTGAACACACTTTGTAAATAGGTGTAAAACAGCGAAATAAGCTT
>JAOBAY020081250.1:0-10810 GCA_025331085.2 Zoanthus sociatus
TATTTACCAGGATTTTTCTGTTGTCCATTACTATAAAAATAAAAACCGTCTGAGGATGCAAAATTGCTTTAGAGAACAAAATTGCAGTGGAACGAGTCTGATATCCGCACTCGTCTGAGTTTGATTGACAACTGAACTTGGTCAGAACCTGGTTCTGAGCCTTTTATATCGAAGGTCCCTGTTTAAGACATTTATCATTCAAACATCTTTTAATATTTACTAGTACAAAAATGACTAGCTATACTACGGTGCCCTCATTGATAATTTGTAAACAATAGTTTTTGTTTCAGTGTAAGCTGGCTAAGAGAGTTTCCTTATCTAAATAATAAAATGTTATAATAAACAAATTCAATAATCCACTATAACCAAATTAATTATCAGTATTTTATAGTTTATACAAAGATACTTTCTTAGGATGCTTATACCGCATAATTGTCAATAAAGGACAGTATAACATTCGTTATACCTCCTTGAAATCTTGGCTATTTCCACATTCAATAACTAAAAGAAAGCATTTTCAATAATGAACTTACTTTAATAACCAATAATAATTCGATGCACTTACTTCTTGCTCGTGCTGTGGTCTTCTATAATGCTGTCCTAGAGGTCCATTGTATGCTCCTCTGTCTCTGTCCCGAGCAAAGCCATGGTCTGGTGGTGGAGGAGCTGTCAGGATGAACAAACAAATAGTTTATTTGTTTTTAAGACAAACTCAGCCCTTTGCCAGAGGGAATTCAAATTAGGGACAATGCCTTTTAAGCCCTGCTCCCTGACCACTCACCGGGTTGCCTCCCAAATATTCATAATTTGTGATCTTTCATGAGATTTCATAAATTAACAATTTCCTGTTTAATGGATTGAAGCTAACTAATAGACCAGTTCTGATTTTATATGTCTATTCTACTTTATTCTTGTAAAATATGGCCAAGCAAGGCAAGTTATAGCTATGTACACTGATCAGATACATAGAAACAGGAGCAGCTTCTGATTACTAAATTCTGCTTTTAAAGTCATGGAGCAGAAAATAATTTGGTAGTTATGAGCCTCCTATCACTTGGTAAAGATGAATCCGAAAGAGACTTTCCCAAACTTTAAATGCAAATTATACCATTAAGAAAAATTCAAATCAAATTTTTGTTTTGCCATCACCATTAGAAGGACAAGGACATTTTATAAATATCAAAAACCCACAACTGATATATGTTGTGATATATACAATTGTAGTTTGACAATCAGACATTTGCTTGCATTAAAAAACTTTTGCCAGTAGGTTATTCACATCACAACAAAAGCTGAACTGTTCTAATAACTTCTGAAAGGTTTTAACAGAGTATTCAGAAAGATTCAGATATCAAAACCAGTAAAACAACTTGAAAAGATTCAGCTGATCTTATTTAATAGATGCTGATCTTATTTAATAAATGAACACTTTTAATCTGACGGATTTCCAAAATATCAAATAGTTTTTCTAACATTTGGGTGGCTTCTCAAATCCTTCTAATGACCAGTGAGAAAAAACCAACAGTTACCCACACATTTTTAATGCTGCCTTGAATGGTCATAACACTAACTTATGGGTAGTCGACACTTTTAATCACTAACAAGTAAACAGTCATTGTACAAAATCTTTTTTACAACACAAATTACGACAGACCAAATTGATAAAGTGCCCACTGGGTGTAGCAATGGTTTGGGGTTCAAATCCAGATAAGGGCTTTGAATTTTTACTGACTACTGATGGTTTTAAGAAATAACAAGTGTTTATCACAACAAAATCATTTTAGGAAGAACAGTTTTTTGTAAAACCTAATCAGCAGCCAGTCAAAAAAAGAGGACAGACATTATAATCTTACTTTGGCTTCAAATTTAAATCACAGCATTCTTAGGCCAAATTCAAGAAGAATTTATAAAAAACTTTTCAGATTTCTTGTTGTTAACGAAAATGAACTTAGTACTACCAAACAATTAAAATAATAAAATATTACCTGGACCTGATCGTTCCATCCACGATGGCTCGTCTAAACAGAAATTCAATTAAAAGTGTGAATAACATTAACGTAATCATAATATTAACATTTAAATATGCCAGTATTTTAAATATAATATGTTCTACCATAAAGAAATCAATAAACAAAACTACATGTTCTTAAATCTTCAGAAAACATATATTTATCTGCTGAAGGTAACATTTCACTCACGTGTGTTGTGAATCACAGGAGGTGGGCCATAGGACGGCTCTTTTTCCTCTGGTGGATGCTCTCCAGAGCTGCCACCATTTAATGCTGGGAACTCCCGACTGAAATATGGCGACGGCTGGTGAGAGTAGGTCTTCCCTACAAATATGAGTATTTGAAAAAGTTTACTTTTAAACTACATTGAATATTTATTTTGAACTTTCTTGCAAACAAATAAAACCCAAGAAATTTCTGGATAAGCTAAGGAAGATTGTGATTTTCAGAACTAATATGTTTCTACAAAGCAAACATTACAGAAGAGACTTAATACAACTTCATAAATATTCCAAAAACAATGAAACACACAAAGGGAGAAAAAGATGTTTAAAAATTATTACATGCATTCAGTTCATGTGTACATGAAAAACAAGTTTTTCAGCTAACAAGAGCACTGCAACAGTCTTGCAAAGCCAGGATAAAATTGATTTTTTCACTAGTCATTCTGACTAATAATCATTTGAGTTTACTTGTCCTTCCCATTTTTTACTGGGCTTTACCAGTTTGTTTCATTTTGGTTATAAAACCAACCATAAGTTTTTAACATGCTTCTTTGCTCCAAATAATGCAATATTATTTCACTGTTCTGTGTAAACCACATCAGGTAATAGGATTTTAGTTCATGGAAACCCATCAGACTCCAAAAAACTGATAACAATACCAATTTAGGAAAGAAATACTTTTAAAATAGGAAGCTGAATCAAATTTATGTCCAAAGACCAATTAAAAATAAATTAAACCAAAAATACTATTTTAAATCCACAAATGTTAATGACTACACAGGAGCAATAACTGGCACAATTAAGACATATAATGCGATACGAATGAAAAGCTAAAAAGAGCTTCTAAATATTCTCCCACGGTTTATAACTCAAGTGGGCATGTGACTATGAAAAGTTACTTGCCCAACCACAAAATCTCCTTGCCCCTGACAACGGGATGGGGATATTGTCGACCCCTGATGTTTAAGTGGGATGTGGCATTTAAACTAACATTTAATGGACACTAAATTTTCCAATTCCTTTCGCAAAATTGAAGTGCTTTTTTTCCAAGATGAAATCGAAAAAGACAGCTCCTAACCTAACCTAACTCACCCCACTACGGAAATTATCCTGTCGATGTTATCATTGGAACAGTAAATATGACTGGCTAAGAAAATAACTTCTTCATTCCAGTTTTAACCTATGCTTATGCTTTCATTTACACATTAAATAATGTTAAAGTTAAATAACATTAACTAACATTTACATTAATTTTTGAAATTTTGAATATAAAACTTTATTTCACTATATACTTTCATTAAATGATGAATTTTTAATGGGACTGTTAAGTTCATTGGAGACATTATGGAGAGCTTTTTATCCAAAATTTGAAAGTTATAGTTAGATTAGAAAGGTCTGATATTTAAACCAAGGAAGGAATGGCTTTTTTTCTCTCATTTACATTTAGTGGATATACACCGATGTAAACTTACTGTTTTCACAGTGCTATACTGTTTTCACAGTGCTAATAAATCAATACTGTTGTTGTTGTTGTTATTAACTACAGCTAAATATTTCTACTTTGCTTTTTTTCAAAAAAAATTGTGAAAGCAGACATTGTTGTTTATAAATATGAAGATAAAAATGATAACATTACAGAACTACATTCAAGTCAAAACTTGTAAACTATTTATCTTCCAGCAAAAACACTGATTATCATAAAATTTTATTTGCTTTAAATAACAACAGCAGTGTTTTATAAAATGAAAAATGAAAATGAAATTCTGAGATTCTATAGTAAACTCTGAGATTCTATACTCTCAGTACATTCTCAGTAAAAAAGAAATCCTACAAAACTGGAATGTTTAGGGTCAGCAAATTACCAAATGTTGTTCAGGTAAAACCTGAAGACGTTTTTCGATAAAACGTTCTTTAATTACTTCAGAATTTTTGCTATCAAAGCTGTACAATTCACAATATTACACAGCCTAAATATTTTCGTTGAAGCAAAGTAAAAATATTATTCCTGATTTGACATTGGATCTAGCAAATAAAACAAACAAAACTAAACAGAAACTCTCAAAATTTATCAAAAAGTAGAATGGGTTTTACTAGTAGCAATAAATTTCCTTTTCATTTGTTCCACTGAGGATTTGTTATTGTGTTGGTTACTTCGCATTTGAAACTCTCAAACAAAACATCCAATAAAATGTGCAAAGAAAAAGCCAAAATAGTGAGAACAAACTTCCACACTACAAGTACAAACATTCATAAATGTAACAATACTTTAGAAAAATACCAAACTTTAAAACCTAAAATATGTTCTCCAACAAACATTAAACAATGAGCACCAATTTTTTTTATGACAAACATGCAAATTTTCGACAAACCAGTTGTACCGTACGACGGAAGTGATACTATCTGGTTTATTTGAAAACTTTTTTGGAGCAATGAAAAGAAACCTCACCTTGACCACCAACCCCGCTTGACGATACATTGCCCCAAGTTTTTGTTTGCCCTTCGTGTTTGTTTTGCTGAGTTTGAGATTGCCCCGTATTTTGTGACTGCTGTTGTTGGCCTTGCTGCGTCTGCTGTTGAACTTGTGGAACCGGTTGAGCACAAGATGGCGTCGCAGATGGCCGCTGCGGCTGCAACTGCGGCTGCTGAATAGATGGCGCATTTTGCTGCGATGTCGTCGAACTGGGAACTGAGGACGCTGGAGTTACTGAAGGTGTCTCCTGAACTTTCTCCTTCGTACTTCCCCATCCTCCTCCGCCACTTGGTACGAGAGAAACCGTAGGATCGTTACCGGAGTTTTCGCTTTTCAGAGATGGGAGGTTAGCCGGTGGCGGTACACGACGTGTAGAGCCAATCTTTCCAAGACTCTGCAACCCATGGCGAGCCGGTCCTTAACAAAAATACAAAAAACGCGATTCAAAATTAAATCATAATTTCAAAGAGGAAAACAAATCTGACCAGATCGTTTGGAGACTGTTTAAAATTTAGCAACTTCCCTGATACCGCCGATCGAGGTCGGCGGCAAAGCAACTGAACTGGTATTAAGACATAAAAAAGAACAACCTATTGGTAGTTAAGATTATGAGAAAAAAACGCATCATAAGTTAGTTTTTCTTATTTAAATCCGTATACCATCAAAACAGTATAATAGCTAAGCACAAACCTGTGCTGGTCTTGGTTTCAACTTTTGTCCCTTTGTAGGTCTGATTCAAGTTAAGTGAAGAATACTTCGTCTTCCCAGCATTTTCCTTTATTTTAAGGCCCAAACGGTCGGACATACTGGATAGGCAGTCATGAAGGAAAGCAATGCGGTCAACCTAAACTTCGCCGATTCCTTCAACGTAACACAACTTGCCAGGAAGATTTTCAAAATGGCGAATCGACTGTAAAGCTAATGACGTTTCGTGGCGTCGTTGTTGGTCTTTGAAATATATTTTTGTAAATGCACTTCGAAATGAGCTTTTTATATATTTTTGTTTGAATTAGTTTAAATTTCAAATTTACAGTGCCAGAGATCAATCGAGATGCTGTAGATGTAATACTTCAAGCCAACTTGATGGTGCAAACAACGTCAGAGCCAGCAGCGGGATTAAAATTTTATTTGATATACCCGTACCCTCAACGAAGAAGTGTTTTCGGTATGACGTCATCGAACATCGAAAGCCAGTCGATACCTTCCGACAGCTCACGAAGTTGTCCGAAGTTTAGTTTACATTGCGCAAAATAAATCGACTTCATGTTTGCAACGTGTTTTACGGAACCACAGTCTATTCATCAGGGTTTGAAAATACGTTTCGAAACACTAATTCTTTCTGTTTCAGTTTTTTACATCTTCAGATAAGAATTAAAATCTTGAAAATATTCATCGTGGTAGAAAGAAAAAACATTCAAACCGGTAATTCTTTGTAAGAAACTAGAAAACACGTCTTTATGATATAGAACAAAACTTCAGAAATGAAAGAAATAAAGTTGCTGGAACAAAACATTTAAATTTTTAATGAAACAAAGAGGTTCAAAGACTAAAAACTTTGCGTCAAATAGGTTGAAGACGCCTTTCCAATCAGGCAAAATAATAACTTTAATTGCATTCATTCTGACATTTCTCATAGCCAGGTTTGGAGTCTGTTTAGGGTGCCATTAATTCAGTCAGAGTCGTAATTACTCACACATACGTTTTTAGCGTCCATATAAAGAAAGCACAGTAAGTCATAAACACGTTAAATTATTTACTGTTTTCTCTTCAATGGTGAAAATTTATTGATTTTATTTAGATTAACAACAACAAATTGAGTTGTGGTATTTTGAGACGTCGTATTGACTAAACGAAAACTTAAATTAATATAGAAACAAGAAACATTACAAGTAATGAATGAAAATATTCTGTTGTTACTCATGAAGTAATTTTAAAACAGATGAAAAGAAAAATAACTTTAAAAGATTTTATCTTCTTTTTTATAGGGAGGTACCATTTTTTATGATCGAGGGGGAACAATGTTTTTTTTTAAATGCAAAAGGGGATGGTCAAGCATGATTTTTCCAGTTTCTCAAATGAGGTCTCAAAGGAATGCGAAGAGGGAGAAGAGGGCTTGGGGCAGACAATGATTACCTTGGTTTAGTTTTCGGTAATCAGAAAATTTTCATGCATTTTACAGTTTCCTTGTTGTTATTACAACGTTCATTGTATTATGAACAACTTGCCGCCATAGTTGAGAAAATTTGCTTGCCATAACACCCGACAGGTGTAGTTTCCTCCTCTTCATGATCATCATTCGATTAATTTGAAGTCATGGTTGCATCAACTTGGCAACAGTTTGATTTAATTTCCACCAGCTTTAGCTCTTCAAAGTTCAGGCCAGTGGATCTCGCCACACTGTCTGAATACGTCAAAGCTCTAAAACCTCTTTTTCAAGATGATCTCCACTTCCAAAGAATGACGTCAGAGAAAATTTGGTCCTCCTCTCACAACTGACTCGCAATCCTTTCTCTCCTCTGTGCAATGGTTGAGTGGCGGACTGTCACAGTTGATACCTTAGTGGGATCGCTTTACCAGGAAAGATTTCATAGTTCAGTTTGGGAGCCACTACTGCACCTCACAACATCTCACTTAGGCCTGATTTTTTTCAAAGCTCATGCATGCGGAGAACCATACTTAAGAAAATATAGTACATGCATCAAGTCAGTCGAGTTGAGTTTTCAACGTCATGACGTCATGTCCGTCCGTTGTCTGTTCTTCCGTACGACGTCCGTGTACACGAGTGAAATATTTTCTTATCTCGTTCATCTTTAAAGTGATTTTTTTCTAAATGTTACGTGTTTTTTTCCTTTGTGTGTTCTTTGATATAATTTTTGCATTTGTAAATTGTTTGTGTATTTGGCGAGAAATCAACCTTCGTGGTTAAAACCTGTACAAACACTTACGGCCCTTTGTGTTGCGTTTTTGGTTTGTTTTGCTTGTAATTCAGTCTAATTATTCAGTTTGCATTTCTGCAAGTCGTTTTTTTTTCTTCTCATCTCGTTGCTGAACTCAGCTATATTTTCGGAGCCTCCCTCTTTCGCCAATGAATTAAATTACCGAAGGTCAAAGGTCATTATGTTAGAGAACAATTTTTTGAAATAAAAAAAAGACACTAATATTTTCCAGCTTTGGTTAACCGCACAATAAACAACTGACTTATTTAACTAATAACAACGCGCGTACCGTTTTGGTTATACAAAGAGGATTAAACTTCTACTTGAATATAAACACACCAGCCCTGCTGAGACTGGAAATTTCTGTAACCTTGTTATTCGGCTGCTCAGCTTTCCATCCTTCCGGGAAGGTAAATGAATACCAGCGTCTGCTGGGAGCTAACCTATGATGGATTATTATCCCGTCAAGGTGGAGTCAAAAACTATCGTCCGCTCATAGCGTTAAAACACACTTATGGTGTCCCTTAAATGACGCACCGTTAACAACTACGAATTTATATAGTAAATTAACGCATTCGCGAATAATACTTAAACCATAAATTTCTAAAACTTTCAAACTATTGTTCGTCTGTAATGAATATTGTCTACTTCTGAAATAAATTTCAAATACAAATCTTGTAAAATTAAGAAAATAGCATTCGGAAATCGAAAACAACAACATAGAAAGTTGAAAACATGTTTTGCAGACTGTTTATAGAATTGATGTTTTAATAAAAATTCATGTCTTTGCATTCGCTTTTATAATCCCTGAAATCCAATGCCTTTCAACCTGATTTCAGATGTCCTACACGTTGAACAATGCAATTAAAAGTACTTACCAAACGAGTTCGCCATTATTAGTGTTACACAATGACAGCAGAACACATGGACCCATCGGGGCCCTATTTTTTTATAAAATTATACATGACAATCCTAGTTCATATCATTAGCAACTGCTGACGGAAAAGGAAAACCAAAATGGACGTACCTAACACGGCGGAAGAAACACTGGTAGAAACTGAGGAGTAAATGGCAAATGGTGAACTTGAAACAACATTTTGAAAAGATGTAGTTAAAAGAAGCGTAGTCGAACTACTTGTGACCTGTGATCCACCAACTGAGGCGAGGAAACTTCTTGAAACGACACTACTGACTGTTGCTGCTAAAAAAACGGTCGTACTGTTAACTGTATCTTCTACTGGCAGAAACACTGTAAAGAGAAAAGGACAAATAGCCAGTTGTTAGTAGTATGCGACTTCCCAACGTTAAAAAATGCAAAAGATCAAACAGTTAAAGCTCTATTAACAAAACCTACAAATGCAGAATTAACAGTAAATCATCTTTCATCTCGAGCAAATCAAACAATACCTGATGTAGCAGTATACATTGAAAAGTTTGCCGACGGGGAAACAAAATCTCTTGTCACGTTTATCACGCCTTGTGTAACAGTAGATACGATAAAGTTTGACATATTATCTAAACTTGAGGGCATCAAACCAAGTGTAACAGTAGACATTGTTACGTTTGAGAACGGAGCAACTAAATCTGATGTTGTATTGACCAGAACCGCTGCAGCAGTAGACATTGTTACCTTTAAGGAAGAAGCAACTAAAGCTAATGTTTTGTTGATCAGAACCGGTGTAGCAGTTGACATTGTTATATTTGAGGGCAGGGCAATAAAAACTGATGATCTGTTGATAACAACGGGAGTAGCAGTAGATATTGTTAAATTTAGAGCCGGAGAAAGAAAACCTGTCGAACTGTTGATCACAACTTGTGTAGCAGTTGACATTGTTACATTTGAGGATGGAGCAACAAACGCTGATGTTCTGTTGATAAGAACCGGTGTAGCAGCTGACACTGTTAAGTCTGAAAACGCAGCAACAAAAGCTGATGTTCTGTTGATAACAACCGGTTTATCCATTGACATTGTCACGTTAGAAGGAGGAGCAACAAAATCTGATGTTCTGTTGACCGAAAGAAGTGGAGCAGTTGACATTCTCACGTTAGAGGGCGGAGCAACAAAACCTGATGTTCTGTTGCTAACAACCGGTGTACCAGTTGACATTGTTACGTTTGAGGGCAAAGCAATTAAAGCTGATGTTCTATTCAGCACAGCCGGTGTAGCAGTTGACATTGTTACGTTTGAAGGCAGAGCAACAAAGGCTGATGTTCTGTTCATACCAACAAGTGTAACAGTTGACATGATTATGTTGGAAGGTAAAGAAACAAAAGCTGATGTTCTGTTGACAACAGATAGAATAGCAGTTGACATTGTCACATTTGATGGCGGAGCAAATAAAGCTGATGTTCTGTTGTATTTCACCGGTGTTAAAGTTGACATGGTTACGTTGGAAGGCAAACGAACAACAGCTGATGTTCTGTTGATAACAACCAGCGTCGCAGCTGACAATGTTAGGTTTGAGGGGAGATCAACTAAAGCTGATGTTTTGTTAATCACAGCAGGTGTACCAGTTGATATTGTCACGTTTGAGGGCGAAGCAACTAAAGCTGATGTTGTGTTGATAACGACCGGTGTAGCAGTTGACTTAGTTACGTTTGAAGGTGGAGCAACAAAAGCTGATGTTCTGTTGATATAAACGGGTGAAGCAGTTGACATTGTTACGTTTGAGGGCAGAGCTACAAAAGCTGAAGTTCTGTTGATAACAACCAGTGTAGCAGTTGACATGGTTACGTTTGTAGGCGGAGCAACAAAAACTGAAGTTCTGTTGATAACAACCGGTGTAGCAGTTGACATGGTTACGTTTGTAGGCGGAGCAACAAAAACTGAAGTTCTGTTGATTACAACCGGTGTAGCAGTTGACATAGTTAAGTTGAAGGGCAAAGAAACAAAAGCTGATGTTCTGTTGATAACAACCGGTGTAGCAGTTGATATTGTTACGTTTGAGGGCAGAGCTACAAAAGCTGAAGTTCTGTTGATAACAACCGGTGTAGCAGTTGACATGGTTACGTTTGTAGGTGGAGCAACAAAAGCTGATGTTCTGTTGATAACAACCGGTGTTGCAGTTGACATGGTTACGTTTGTAGGTGGAGCAACAAAAGCTGATGTTCTGTTGATAACAACCGGTGTTGCAGTTGACATGGTTACGTTTGTAGGTGGAGCAACAAAAG
>JAOBAY020081261.1:0-10809 GCA_025331085.2 Zoanthus sociatus
CTCTGGGCAAAGACAGCAAACTCAATGGTAGTTAAATCAAGTTTTTAATACATTACGCATTTAGTACATAGATTGACTACTTTAAAGGCAAAAGAATCGAGCATTCCCTATAATTTATTGGCAAAAGTCAATTATTTTGAAACCAAATGCGATTAACTTCTGGTTTCTCATTACCAATTTGTATTACGCAACATGATTTGTGTATAAAAGAAATTCAAATGCTGAGAGGTTGTCTGGGTTGATCTACATTCTACTCATTAATGTCAATTGTGCAAGAAATTATCTCAGCAAATCGAGAACCTCTCCCGCTCCATCTCCCCCCCCCCCCCTCCTTCTCCTCCTTCCTCCCTCTTTCCCACCACCACAGTCTTATTTTGAACCGTTAGGCAAAATTTGCATGTTCAAGAAAATACATTTCAGTTTCTCAAAAATTTCCAAACATCTGGAATCAAATTAATACTAATCGTAAGGTAGTTCCAAATAAGAATATTAACTTTCAAAGGAAAGAGATAGTTTGGATTTCCCACGAATTGTAAAACACGGAACTATGCGTCCATTTACTCCACTTTCAAAGTTGAAAGTTTCTATTTTTCCTGATGGCAAGTGCTTGACAGCTAATGTTCCCTTGTTAAGATTTAAGTACAAACTGCAAATCCGTCCTGGCTGAAATCGTTCGCTATACACCCACATTGACCCAAAACTGAGGTCTCTAACCCCTACTTTGTACATACTTCCTTGAGCAGCCTTTGCTTTCCAAGCATGACAGCCGGAGAAAAACGTAGCACTCCCTCTTATGTCATAATCGACTCCCATATAGGCACCTTCCACTGCCATGTTATTCTCAGAAAAGTATAGGTTTTTTTCATCATCTTCTTCATCATCAGCATCATCATCATATTCATCATCATCATCATCTTCTTCCTCATCATCATTATCATCATCATCATCATCATCACCATCATCATTATTATCATCATCATCATTATCATCATCATCATCATCTTCCTCATCATCATTACCATCATCATCATTTTCATCATCATCATTATCATCATCATTATCATCATCATCATCATAATCACTATTATCATCATAATCATCATCATCACCATCATCATCATTATCTTTATTATCCTCATCATTATCATCATCATCATTATCATCATCATCATCATCATCATCATCATTTTCCTCATCACCATCATCATCACCATCATCATTATCTTTATTATCCTCATCATTATCACCATCATCATTATCATTATCATTATCATCATCATCATCATCATTATCATCATCAACATCATCATCATTATCATCATCATCATTATCATCATCATCATCACAATCATCATCATTATCATCATCTTCCTCATCATCATCATCATTATCATCATCAACATCATCATCATTATCATCATCATCATTATCATCATCATCATCATCACAATCATCATCATTATCATCATCTTCCTCATCATCATCATCATTATCATCATCTTCCTCATCATCATCATCATTATCGTCATCATTATCATGACCATCATCATCTTTATCATCCTCATCATGTCTTAACAAGCCCCACTCCTCAACTTTCCAGTTAAATGGACTGCCCTTGATATTGTCATCATTTAACTTCACCAACACCAGGTAATTTCCAGAGGATACTGGTCTGTAAAAAAATTGATACTGACCATTTCCAGTGTTATGGACTGGAATATCATTAAGACACCATTTCTGGTGTCGAATTTCAACCTGTATTTGTATATCATTGTCTCTAATCAAATTTATTTTAGAATCTCTCGTAACAACAATAAATTCTCGTGTTTGATTAATGAGAGTATTATACATTTCACCCTCCTCTCCAATTCCCATCCGTAATGTCGTATTCTTAGGACAAGGACCTTCCTTAACAATCCAATTAAACGGACTACCCGGGATATCAGCTCCGTTAGTTTGAACAAAAACCTGGTGTACCCCAGCATCTTGAGGTGTGTATGATGCCCGGTAGGTCCCATCTCGATTGTCAATTACTTTGATTCCTTTAAGCTCATCACCGGCACACGGGGTCTTGATCTCAATAGATACATCATCGCCTCCAACATCTCTTGTCCTTCCATGTTGATCTTTACCATGTACGGACATTTTGATTTCCTTTCCTACCTTCAGATCACCCTTTGTTTCTAAAACACAATGCTTGGCGTCACTTTGCGAGTCAAATACCAGACGCGCTTTGTTTAGAACTGATTCAATACCTTCTTCTTTGTATAATATGACATCATTAGTACAAGGTTCCATGTTCTGTGTGCCAGTTTTCAACTCCCGTAATCTATCCATTATGTGTTTTTTTATACTCAACACCTCAACCTGACTGCTATCTCTCAAAGCTTTCTCAGTGAACTCAATACTACTGGAAACATTGCTTAAAGCAAGCTGCAGTTCCTCTTGTTGCATCTCCAACGACTTCAGTTTTCCTTTTTCTATCTCTTTGGCTTGCTCCTGAAGTTTGTTACGTCTATCGTCTAGTGCTTGAATTCTACGATCAATGGACACGTTTATTTGCTGAGCAACCGTTAGCCTAGCTTTCTGTACACGTGAGCTCATCTCTACCGCGCCCTCCACAGCTTCGCGCAGCAACATTTGTTTTGCTTTTGTGTCCTCCAGGAGTTGAGTGACGGAATTTTTCTCTTTGTTGTACACATCCTTAACAAACTGATACTTGTGATCTCTGAAGAGATTGACAAAGTAAAGATGAGCGACAAATAGTTTGAAAAAGTAGATTTAGATAACAAAGAAGATCCCCTTTCCAAAGCAAATTGTACGCGTTTCTAGCAAGAAATAAAGTTATTAATTTCTGACGACCTGTAAGACACTGAATATTTAATCAAGAATCTAGTAAATAACACATTAAATATACGTCCTCGTTACTTCTAGATTAATTCATCCGGATTAACCAAAGTAAACATGTTTGAGAAAGAGTTCGTAAAAATAAATTTAGATTACAAAAATGATGATCCCCTTTCGAAAGCAAATTATATGCGTTTCTACCAGGAAACAAAATTATTAATTTCTGACTAACTGTAAGGTACTGAATAATTAATCAAGACTCTAGCAAACGACACATTAAATGTACGTCCTCGTTACTTTGTGCCGGAGGGCACGACGAGGATGAATGAATGAATAAATGTTTAAAAGTTAATTCAGGATATACTAGTCTTCTTACAATGTCACTCGACTTTGCTATTGTACCTATTGGATCTATCGGTAGGATTTCTGTCTGCACTGTATACTATATGGAATTATCATTCCCGTTTGTTTTAAAAAGGCTGCGAACCATTCTATAACCACTCCTTCGCCTTTCCCCTTTTGTCTCATAAATATCTTTGGACATATTTTCATCTATCTTATCAAATAGTTGGATTGAGGTCAAGATATCAATCCAAACTAAGTGACATGTGGCGTTGCACAGTTCTTTGATAACAGAAAAGTCAAGCCTTGTTGATACAGGAAGCAGCTCCGAATATCATGGACGTCATCTGATACACATCGGAATTTTTTCCTTTGTCCAGATTATGCCAAAGAAATCTCAGAACGGTTGCCCTGGGAAAAGATATGAAACTGCAGGAACATGGCTTCTATCTCAGTTGCGATAGCGATAGGGAACTCCCGAAAATCGCAATATCATAGGACGCCAACAACTCTGTACAATGAGTCTGGTCCAATCGGCAGATTATCACTCAGTAAGACTCCTTGATATTTTGCTGCAGTATTCATAACAATACGCATTTTACCGGACTTGTTAGCGTAGAAACGAGCAAGTAGCAATTAACTTAATAGAAACGTAACTAATTAGCTCAAAAGGCAATATAAGCCAGGGCTAATGTGTATATAATTGAGTGTAACTTTGAACGGCCCTGAAGAAGCTAAGGGCGAAACCGGTCGGCCAATAAAAGTTCTTGTGGCACAAAACCATCTCAATCTTGTTTCAGCTCGGGGTTCCAACTAGTTTTGCACCGGCTCGTCTAACACAGCCGATTGTAAAGTTTGAGTACTCCTGAAGGGCGCCGATAAGTGAGCAGACTTTCAAGGCCTTTACCCACTTCGTTCAAATTATATATATATATATAATGGATAGGAACGAAACCATAATATGGTAAAGAGTGCTCAATGCTTATGGGCAAATAATTAAATAAATAAGTAACACGATCTATCCAGTCGATTCATCGCTACAGAACTGTTTCATGCAGCGTTGCTGCAATCTTCAGGTGACTGATTTATTTTTGGGAACAACGTTCAATAAAAGACGGTATTAGCATAAATGTACAATTGGTTACAGGTTTAACAATAGCCTCTAGATCAAACAACAGCTTTATACAAATTACTGAAGAGGAAAATCAAGTGAATAAATGACGTCAATAACAGATGGGAAAGTTATTGTTTACATAGTAAATGTTTTTTGCGATGCCGGCATGACCATACTAGTTTATTTCTGCTGTTTAACGAGCTAATTTCTGGATGGCAGATTATAAGGAATTTTTCGTGTAGGCATAACTTGCATCTTTTAGTAGTACTTGAATATGGTTTGCATTGTTTTATGATTTTCTACTCTATAGAATAATTTACGTTAAGGTCCTTTAGCTGCCAAATGTATTTGCTGAGTTCTGTAGCATGTTTCTTGTTCGCGTTGTGGAATGAGCTAGTGTGGTTGTTGTAGCGGACTTTAAATGTGTTTCGGTAAGGTCAATATATCAAGTTTCTATTCCATTGGTGTCATCTCTTCTGACTGTTGCTTGGTATATGGTGTTTTTCACTACGCAGTTGCCGGATAGTGGGCATGAGTTCTTTTTTCAACAGTTACATGTTTTTGCTGAATTTGTTTCTTGTGATTGGGTTTCTTTATTCAGTTCGGACTTGTTATGAGAATTTATGATAGATTTAATACTAGGCATGCAGCTGTAGCTGATCTTGAGTGTATTTTTGTTAAAAAATTTTCTCAGTGGGTGGTCTTTGTTGAAGCACTTGTCGACAGCTTTAAGGAACTTTTGGCCGATGTTGGTGGCTATGTTCACACTGTAGGGTGGGTTATACCAGATGATATTTCTGCCTCTTCTTCGCTTTGGTTTCTGCTTGGATAGCTGGTCAAATTCTAGCTTGTGGCTATATCCGCTCTTTTTTAGCGCCTCTTGGAAAGGTGGTGCAGCTGAATAGAATGTTTTCTTGTCAGAGGAGATGTCGCTGAGCCTTTATTGCTTCAGGTATGTTGCACAAGATTGACGGTAGGTGGTTGCTACATATGTGCACGTACTGAGGTGTGTTGTTATACTTTATTACAGGTGTGAAATGAGACAATAGTGGATGAAAGGGGTATGTTGTGCACAGTGTATCACAAACATGTGTCAGATGACAGGACAGGGGTTACACTGTATTTAAGTGTCAGATGACAGGACAGGGGTTACACTGTATAACGAGTGTCAGATGACAGGACAGGGGTTACACTGTATAACGAGTGTCAGATGACAGGACAGGGGTTGCACTGTATTGCAGGTGTGAAATGACAGAATAGTGGTTGTAACCTGGGGTATGTTGCACTGTATCACAAACCTGTGTCAGATGACACAACAGGGGTTACACTGTGCCAACAAAGGACATAGACAAGTAACACTGAAGTTCCTTTATCAGGACGATGCAAATGTAAGATAACAACACAAGACACAAGAACAACCAAAATGGCGGAACACACCGGCACCAGGGCGAGGCTCTGGTGAAAGGCAAATGGAGAGGATCCATTAATCATACGTTAAAGGAAAGGAGGGAAGGAATAAGATGCATGTCGCCAACAAAGACATGATCACAGTGTGAAGAGAAACATCTGTTGATCTGAACCTTTAATTTAGTGTACACTTACCTGATGATTCGGATGTAACAGCAACAAATAAACTCCCGGTAACTTTTCCTCTAAATGTATTTCGAGGGAGCGACCACACCTTTCTAGAGCAAGCAGAGCCTTAACAAAGAGATCGGCCAACTTTTTATCCAACAACAAATATGGGTATTTTAAGATCTCCAGCATTGTCACATTCAGCTTTGTTTCCATTTTGCTACTTGCAGACATAGGGGACAATAGATCATCTATTGGGTCATCAATGTAGGTCTGAAACAATAGAGAGCATTCTAATTTTATTTGTTTTACGAAAGGGTTTTAGTTTCATTACAACTGATTCAAGTAGCTTTCATAATTTTATGCAATTTACTTTGAAATATCATGAAATAAGTAACATCATGAGCGATCTTCACACTTGTGTTTTGAAAATTTTAGGATTGGTTGGCTGGGGTAAAATGTAACGTAAGATTGATTTTTGAGATGATATAACACACTTCAGTTATGATATTTTTTTCACAACTTTCATATTTTCAGGAATGAAAACAACCTAATAAAGCAATTTGTCCTTGGTCACTTGAGATATTTGCTTTTAAAACAATATTCAGGATGCCTGCAGGTTTAAGCACTACAAATTACTGAACATGTTTCAAATATGAGGCCAAATCTTAGTCTTTAGTCTTTCAAATCATTTGATGAAAGAAATAAAAAGTACAGATACATGTAGCAGCTACAAAAATATTTAAAATATGAAGAGAGGGCAGGTGTATCTTGCAGAATGCAGAATGCAACTACCATGTACTAGGTCAGCTGAAAAACATATATTGCCAAATTTTATGTAATCGTGGCCAAAAAAACTTTCCATTTGTGCACATAGAGTCAATTTAGGGTTAGGATAAGGTTTTATTATTGTTAGCTATAGGGTTAGGCTTATATAGAGTTTATTCTTGCATGGATGTACTTCCGCTGACATAGTAAACTGTAGTCGTATTCTGCATTCAGTGTTCTGCAAATTTCACCCACCAATGAAGAGAGGATATTAAATTGTCCAGAAAAACAAATTTAGGACTTTTAAGGCCCTGCATGTGTCATGAATAATTGTCTGTGATCAACCCCTGCAATTTACATTAAAAACTAACTATAAAAGTCAATTAGTTAGAGACAATACCTGCAGTCTGTCTGTTCTGGATTCATTTTCCTGGTTACTTAATGCATCTCTAATTTGTTTACTCAATCTCTCAATTTCATAACATCGCAAAATCTGCAAATTAATTCAAATTAGAAAGTCAAAGGCTGGCAAGTCAGATGATACACACAGTACATGTCTATTCATAAAAGCAACCGAGGCATCTACTTGATTTCTTTTCTGTTATTGGGAGGCATTTATTTCAGAAGAGCCAGGCTGTTAAAAAGTTTTTAAAATTCATGTAACCCTAGATTTAGCCAAAGGTATAGTCACAAAGGAGTTTCTTCAACAAGGCAAAAATACATAGTTACATAAATACATATATTATTACCATGGGTGACAAATTACTCCTTAATTCTGACGTGAAATTTCAGCGTTAATTCATAATTTCAAATGTGAAATTACAAAAATGCCATGGCAACCATTCCTATGCAGCCAAAATGGTGTCCAGGTTTGAAGATTTTACAGATTCTGAAATTGCTAAAATTCAGAACAAAATTTATTTTTCAGCAAAAAAATGATTGTCCTTAAAAGCAACTTAAAAAATGTACCTTGTCTCAGCTACCTAACCTTCACTTTTCTTGAATTGTATATAACCAATAAATGGAACTTAATTTGTTTGAAAGATTTTTGAAAATGTTGTTGGTTTTTATAGAAATAACTTACATCAAGGTTTTTCAATATGCAAATTAGATAATTTGTGACATCATATAAGTGAGTCCAATGACGGAGATAAATCACAAAAATGCAGTTAATTTTTAAAACGTTTCTATATATTTAATGAACTTGAACCTTGGCATCAGCTTTATATTCATGTAAACACATCTAACTATATTCATGAATTTTATGTTGCCATAGCAACACTGACATCATATAGTACATGTCTCCTATTTCTAAAAACTATATTTTCCATTTTTTTCTATCAAAAACAATTTCCTCTTCAAAAAAACACAGTTAGTATAGGGGCATCAACTGTGGTGGACCCTTTGCATGATGAGAAAAATGAGGGTTTTATTTTATCTTAATTAAAATGCCGAAAACAATTCTTTTCGCTTCAACGCAAAAAAGGGACTGGAACCAAAAGTGTTGTCATGGCAACAGCATAACAAACATTTAAACATTCATTCTGATTATGCTGACAATGTCCCATATACATTGTTTTATTAAGTCTCCTAACACAAATAGTTAACCTGGGTCACCTGTGGTCTAACTCTATAACTTACAGTGAATCAGTTCAACATGCTTACAAATTTTGAAGAAAATTGCTAGAATTCCTAATAGCCAAACTCACAAATAAATGATATAACCATTACCTTTTTGTAAAGTGGATCCTCTTGGATAAAATCCTCTTTAATTCTATGGTATTCTTGTACACAATCAAAACAATCTGCCAAGTCCAAGATATACCCTTTCTCCCAAAATCTCCATGATTTGTCGCACAAATTTGGAAACTGTTCTCTCATCCAGCTAGTGCTACTACACCACTCACATGCACGATTATTTACCAGCTCACGAAAGTCAGCCTAAATGACACAACAGACAATACATAGAGAATATTACATGGTGTTGTGGAGGTATTAATTTTTAGTTATTATCAATTAATACTAACAGGACAATCATTATAATAAATAAGATATAATTATAAATACATGTGGAGACAAAGAACTCAGAAAAAATCTGAGCTCCAGATGGGAATCATGAATTAATATGATCATTGCGTCCATGATACATTAAAGGCCTGTTTAAACGGATCAAACATGTTGGTCAAACATCATACAACATTGTTGGTTGGTGTTGGAGGGTGTTTGATCAGTGTTTGATGCTTGAGTGTTCAAACGAATCCAACACTATCCAACAATGTTGGATGTCGGTACTAGGCCCACAAATTTTTTTAACAAGATGGCGTATTTTTGATCGTGCTGTTCAAACGGGTCAAACATGTTGCATCAAACAATGTTTGATGATGTTTGACAAACATGTTTGATCCGTTTAAACGGACCTTAATGCCATTCAGTGATTGTGTGATACAATCTGTGTATCATAACCCAATATAGTGACCTCACTCGCCATATGAGTTCCCGTGGCTCAGTGGTAGAGCATCCGACTAGTGTACAGAAGGTCATGGGTTCGATTCCTATCTGAAGCTCAGATTTTTTTCTGAGTTCTTTGTCTCTTATTTAGTAGTAATTTTATTTGATATTTTGAACTTTCACAGATCGACTGTGTCATTGAAATTATGTCTAAATACTTTAAGCTCTATCAAAAGAGAATTTTTATGGCCAATGTATTAGAGTTTTGAGTTAGGTTCTTTAAAGATGATAGACTCAAATTAGTTAAAAATTGTGCTGTAAATAGAGGAACTATTCAATTATTGAGTACATCAACTTCTAACAACTCCCTCCCCCCATCCTTCCTTCCTTCTCAATCAATCTTTCATGGCTCTCCTAGACCAAAGTGGGACCAATCAACAACGGCCGAAGAATTGGCTTTGAGAGAGCGTGATTCTTTTCTGGATTGGAGAAGACAAATATCAAAGTAAGTTTTTTAAAGGGCCTATAAATTATCTCACAATAATTGTTGTTTTGGGTCAATTTTTTGCGGAAATCGTTTCTTTGTGGTTTTACTTAATTACACAGTACTGTATGCACCAAAAGTTCCTGATAAACTGTGAGATGAATAATTAATGAAATGTTTTAAAAAAAGAACAATTCATTATTTAATAATTAATGTTTTTGGGTATTTTTTGTTGAGATATAAGCAATTAAAACTTAAAAAGGTTGGCCCAACTTTTTCAAGTTTCAATCCATTTCCATCCTTGCCATCCATAGCAACAAATGACAGGAAACATTTACACGTCACATGATGTAGTCCTAAACAAACCTAGACCATTCTTTTTGGAATTCATTTAGGGTAAGACATAATTGGGATTTTAAAATGCTCAAATAGTGTGAGATATATATCCCAGTTAAGTATATCATCAAAGTTTATTTTTTCTTATTTATTATTAACTTACAAATTCATATAAAATTTTATCAAGTTTTTAGCTGCTCTATATTGATCATTCCTAGAATGTTAATGAAATGCCAAGCTAGCACAGGACTTATTAATTTTTTTGTTCTCAGGCTTCAGGAGAAAGAGCATATTATTTTGACTCCTTTTGAAAAAAATCTGGATTTCTGGAGACAACTATGGAGAGTTATTGAAAGAAGGTGGGTTAATTGCGAAGGTTTTAAAACGTTCTCAAAAAATGGAATAAAGTGATGTATCAAAAAATTTTACTTCAGTTGGTAACATTCTGCATATATAGTTTAGACAGTATTATTGGTTTTGGAAAAGAAGATAGAATTTTCTTATCCGTACTAGAATACTTTATTAACTAGACGCCTATACAGGCGTTTACTCGGGCTACTTAATGTGCCATAGAAAGATTACTTTGAAATAAGGAACTGAGAAACGCAAACAGTCATTTAATGTCTAAAAGCAAATTCAAGGGTTCTCTCGGTTCAAAACATCTTGATTTTCATTTGATGGAAGTTGACAGCTCACTTTAATTTGCATACTGAAAACATTACAAACTGCGAATTTTTTTTGTTTGGTTCTTTCTTCAATGGAACTTTTGCTTTACGTACGAGTCAAACTATAAAAAGTATTTTCTACATAAATTTGGTTTGTAAAAAAGCGAAATACTAAGAAAAACTAAATAAATAAACAATAAAAATGAACTGATGTGTAGGCTGCAGCTTTT
>JAOBAY020081272.1:0-10808 GCA_025331085.2 Zoanthus sociatus
CGGAAGTGATTTACCAAACTTTAAACGCAGATTAAACTATGAAGACAAATCGTAATAGAATTTTTCTCTTTCATTATATAGTTCTTATAAAATACTTCTCAAATTTTTCTAGGACATAATTTGTTAATCCTAATTTTACAGTGCCATTCTGACTTTGATGATTTAGCTTAGTTTTCCAAGCTTTCGCAGATCTACGGCATCATAAGTACCCTGGGTCCTCGGGAGGTATATTTAAATTCGGCACAGTCCTCCCCAGAGTTGATTTGAGGTTTAAGTTTTTATTTTGAATTACATTGATTTCTTCACATGATTACTGACCGTCCCAGAGTGGCTGCAAATTCCCTATTCACAACTTGAAAGGGCACTTATACTAGTTTCCATATACTCTACAAACTAAATCATATTTTCGGAGTGCTTGGAAGTGCGTTTTCACATAAGTCTCAAATCTGGCATTTGAAGTGCTTTAGGGGTTCAGATGCAATTTTTTCATAGATACATTTTGGCAAAACAATGCACGGGGCTCGATTCCAGTTTGAACACCATCTAGATATTATCAAAATCTACACTTTAAATCCAATTCTATCATTTACCGTTTTCTACTGCACAAACAAACCCTCTCTCAGGGAGTACTTTTCTTGTCACTAAGTTCGGTTTTCCTTTTAAATTGTTTCTCGTCTACGGTATTCTTTATTACTTCTGGCATTTGTTAGATAAAATGTCTTTGATAAAATGAATAAGCTGCTGTTTGTTTATCATGTTGCCTTGACGTTGCAAGGTTAAAGCGCTATGATTGGTCCATTCGATGACAAAAGGCCTCTTTGGCATTACACTACTTATATCTCTCCGGATCACTCGAGATAGATTTTTTTCCATCTGCCTCAACTTCGCAGGGCTATATGATGCTGCTACCTCGTCAGACTCGCGTCTTCGCCCGGCAGCCTCGTGGGCAATAACGAGCTATTTGCTGGTTTGCGCTAGTCATGCTGACTGCACTCTTTTCGATTTATAAGATACGCATTCATTGCTAAGGTTTTGTATTTCTGTTTTCGCTCAATAAAAAGATGGCTGTTAAAATTCTTTGACCTAAGAGGTGTGAGCAGTACTATTTATAATTCTTTCCACTACACTAATCTTATTCTTGTTGTCCCGATCCAACGACCATATAAATTTTCTTTCTATATTTCAACACTTTTTCTTCCTAACACGTGCATCCTGATGTGGCAACATGAACTTTTTCATCTTTCTCATCGAGGTCATTCGCAATGTTTTTCAAGTTCAAGCACATTTTCCACTGTATAGCCATGACTCGGTTTTATTTCTTGTTAAACTTAACAAAAAAGGTTCAGGCAGTTTTAGCTGAGTAGATGAAATAATGGATTACTAAATGGGTAGTAGGGTATCAATTGTACAGTTTATGATTGTACAGTTCAAAGCTGATGATTAGTTTACAAATATAGAAGCCTAAACCGTGTACACTGTGATAAAACACGATGAACATTTGAGAACACAAGAGAAATGTAGAAAACACGAGCCGCAAAAATTAGGCTTCTTTATTTGTTTTATAATACAGATTTTACACGCTGCGAGTAAATTGAGTAAAAACAACAAAGCACGCAGACTTCCCGACAGTTTTCGCTTCTTCTTGTTTACTTGATAAATTACTCTCGACTTCAAAACTTTCTGCTGCTTTGCGGAGACCTCCATCATAAGTGTCTTCAAATAAAATATTTTCAGCCATCTCTTACAAAAATGTTGGCAAGAGGAATGCCGGTGGCGAAAAACAATAAAACAAGCTTTTTCTATGTTTTACACTATGATAAAACATGGATTTTTGACCAATCAGACCGCGGGCAGGGTTCTATCTATATTGCAAACTGAAAATAAAGCTTGATAATGTATTACAAGCCATAGAACTAGCTATTTATATCGTTAGATTCTGACTTACTAGCACAGTCGGGCCAGGGTAACGACGAGTCAAACTGTACACCTGGAATATGGAACGGCATCCAAGAACCTCCGGAACAAATATAATATAATGCTGGATTAAATGCAAAATCGAATCCGGACTGGCAGGCGAGCGAACAAAATGGATCACCCCCGATTGACTGGCATTTCTTTGCTCCGTTCCTGGGTGGAGGATAGTTCGGACAAGACTTCACTAATAAAACAAAGTAATTAATAATATTAGTTCATTGCTTATTAAGCAGACAGACTAATACGTTCGAAATCGTCATCTCGATCTCCTTACACTATAACGGCGTAATACATTCTATTTAAAATAGATTATTTCTCATTGTATTATTCCAGTCTTAAGTATTATCAGGGTCATTTGAGGATTGAAGATCCACAATGTAGATTTCGAAGGTCAATGCGTGTGGTCGAAGAAACCAATACATTGCATGTTTCAACCATCCCTCACAGGGAAGGTGAATAGTCGTCATACATGCCGAGGATACGATGCGTCGATGTAACTAGGCAACGACCCTCAGGGGATAGTCGTTTTGAGTACTTACCAAAATAAGAGGATAACAATGCACTTACTTTCAGAGAAACAATACATTGTAGATCTTTTTTTCTATTTGCAGTGATCGCGCTTCCTATTATTTTGGTTTCCGCGCCTCAAAACGAACTATTAGTCTTGGATATCAAGACGGTCAATCAGATTTTTTCCGGTTGCTCGCAACAAATCCCTCATTTTTCAAGAAATTCCAGGCCTGGAACGAAAAATCCCAAAATTTAGTGATTTCCAGGTTTTCCATGGACAGGTGGCATGCGAACCCTGTAGGTAAACTAGTTTACTATCATTTATAATGAGATGTAAAGGTTCTTCTGGAGTAACAGACTGACTTACTTTTCAGTGTTATGCGAAATGTGCAGTTAAACATGTTTTTGGGACTGGCATGATCTTCTGCTTTTACTTCTATTTCATAGACATGCGGAGAGTAGAATGTTCCTCCATTTTTTCTAGAAACGGTGACTTTCGGTGGTTTTTTGGAGTTATTATCTGTACATTTAGGTCGTTTCCAGCTAACGGTATTGTCAGGCTTTGTCGTTTCAATGACCATGTCTTTAGGGCAAGCAGGATTACATATTGGCGGCTCCAAATCTGTGGTTAGAAGTGTTTATCACAAATTTTAGTTAGGCATCCATAAACTTAAGACGCGAGAAAGGAGCCAAACATCAGTTAAACGTTATTTTAAATTTGCATGAAGTCAATAAAAAGATTAAAAATGATTTACAAACAATTTACAATCAGATGCTGTTAGTGAGTTATACATAAACTCAGTCTATAAAAATTTCGCAATATCTGTATGAACTTCATGTTTTCAAAGTTTACCGTCAAACAAAAGCTGCAGCATCCAGTTCATTTTTATTGTTTATTTATTTCTTTTTTCTTAGTATTTCGCTTTCTTACAACCCAAATTTTTGTAGTTTGACTCGTAAGTAAAGCAAAAGTTCCATTGAATCGAAGAAAGAATCAAGCAAAAAAATTTCGGAATTTGTAAAATTTTTGTTATGCAATTTAAAGCGAGCTGTCAACATCCATCAAATTAAAATCAATATGCTTTGAACCGGGGCTAAGGTCACAAACGTTCCGTGTGCAAACTGATAGTTTTCACAGCCTTCATAAAACAAGTCAAAATTTACAGAACTGATGAGGACTTATGATAGGAAAATAGTTCTTGATTTTTTGAAAAATTTTAATTGATAACTAGGGGTCTCAAAAAAAACTTTTTGGTGACCAAATGTCACTGTTAGCTGCGCAAATTGAAATGGAAAAGTACAAGGTTTTTCAAAAATTAAAATGAGAGCGCCACTTCTTAGACTTTGCAGTCTGCACAGCCTTTCTAGCTATCGTTTTCATGTTTATGTCTTGCTCGTTGGCACTTAGCAAAAGCTACTACTATAGTTACAGAAAAATTAAAGAGGCAAAAAGTTTTTAAAAGTTCTCTTTTTAATAATTATATGTCAATCCCAAACAAGATATGAGCTAATCAATGTACAACCGAAAAAAAATAATAATTCGCCAGATAAATTTAAACTCGTACAGTTAACATTTCTTGACTGTGTCAAAAAATTCATTTTTCCTTCATAAAACACAAGCAACCCAGTATACAAGGATATGGGAGATCTTTGCCCTTGCCAAAGAGTGCCTCTTAAATTTGTTTTTAGACATTAAATGATTGCTTGCATTTCTGAGATCCTTATGCCAAGGTAATCTTTGTAGCCCGAGTAAACGCCTGTAGGCATCTAGTTTGTTTAGTTTTTGTGATAAACCAACAGCTTACCAACATTGTTAACGAAAAATTGGATGTCGCTTTTAACCAACCACTCAGAGACCAGTATTCAATCACGTGACAGATATAAAAAAAGAAGCTTCTTTCGGCAGCCATGATGCCTTACGCCATGTACTTTGTATTTAAATGCGCAATATATGGATCGAAGTAGTTGCTATGTATCCGTTTTTTAACGAAAGTTTGGGTAAGTGTAAACTTTTGGTTGTTTATAAGTAATTTGTTTTATAATTATCTCGCTTCTCGTAATATTTTTGTATTTTATCATTATCAACACTGCTACACGGTCTGACATTTATAATTTAATATTATTATAATTCAAAGTCTTTTCGAGCGAATTTGAATTAACGGGTACAATTTTCATATCATAACATTCTCGAGCTTTCCCCTCATAACGCTCATAGTGTGTTTGCATTTACTCACGTCTGTCAGACAAAGTTGCCGCTCTAAAACTCATTCTTCAAAGCTTACCACATGTACTCGTCGCGTACCTATTTTTAGATTATTTATTTATAGTTTTCAAATTGCTTTAGGCTGTGGAAAAACACGCTGATGGTTTTCAGTACAGACAACGGAGGAATTCCAACATTTGGAGGATATAACTGGCCTTTGAGAGGTCGTAAAGATACACTGTGGGAGGGAGGGGTAAGGGGAGTTGGCTTTGTTCATGGACCTATGCTTGAAAAGAAGGGAGTCATTTGCAAAGAGCTTTTACACGTCACAGATTGGTATCCGACCCTTGTTAAACTAGCAGGTAAGCTAAAATGAATTTGATATTGTTTTTTAAAAGTCTTGATATAGATAATAAGAACATAGATCACGCGGCCATTCACGTGATGCCATTCACGGCGAGAGGTTTGATTTTCGGCGGACAAGAACTCAGGGTCTTAAAATAATTGAGGGGAAGTATCTGCCTTTGGTTTAACATCAACAAATGGTTGGACCAGCACGTCTTCTTGAACAAGGACGTTAAGCCGTATACCCAGTCTCTCTATTTTCTATCGCGACACTTAAAGAACCCACGCGATTGTCAAAAATAGCAAATTAAAGGTCCCTGTGCTGTGGTCTGTCTGTTACACTAACGGCATTTATTAATTATTGGGCTACCAGTAATACCCTTAGGAAAGTAATCCCGGTGTTATGAATTTTTTAATTACTGGGCAACCTGTAATACCCACGCGCTTGTCAAGAATAGTAAAATAAGGGTCCCTGTATTGTGTTCTGTTTGTTACACTGACGGCATTCCTTAATTACTGGGCTACCTATAATACCTACGCGCTTGTAGACAATAGCAAATATATAAGTCCCTGTGTTGTGTACCGTCCAACTATTTTAATAATAAATTGTATTACAAAAAAAAATGTATTATTGGAATTTTTAAAAAAGAAAAAAGAAAAAATGGTCAGAATCAGGCCACCAACTTGGGCCGTTTACACGAAAGTCTAACTTCGATGGTACTTCGATAGTACTTGCGTTTTGATTGGTCAACAAATGTGTTTTCATAGCAATCGACCTTCTTTTTGCCTAACTAACTCAGCTTTCCATTCTTCCGGGGTAGGTAGATGAGTACCAGCATCTGCTGCGAGCTAACCTGCGATGGATTAGTGTCCCGTCCAGGGGGAGTTTAAGACTCTTGTTCGTTTAACACTACAGAAACCGGAGATAAGCACCGGCTCGGTATGAACCACCTGGCTTGTAAAAGATTTTTTTTATTACTATTATTACTATTATTATTATTATTATTATTATTATTATTGATATTATTATTATTACTTGAATTAGGTGTGGAACCTACTGACAACAGTGTTCCCCCATTGGATGGCATGAATGTGTGGGAGGCAATATCATCGGGAAAGCCCTCTCCAAGACGGGAGATACTGCACAATATCGATCTTGGAATAAGCGGGCACCCTGAAGGAGAAGGCATTGCTCTGCGAGTGGAAAATATGAAACTGCTCTTAAACGTACCAAACATCACGTGGTTTAAGCCACCTGAACTTGGAGGCGAAGATTTTTACGATAACTTACAAGTAATGGTGGGGATCAACAGTCCTCTGAGTTTTTATTATAAGGATGAAGGCCATTTTAAGATTTTATAGTCTTTCACAATTAAAAAACAATTGTCAAAAAAACAAACGCTTAATCCAATGGTTGAAATTCTATAAAAAAAACGACAATTGACTTTATCTTGATCAATCTTAAAATACGAATTCGTTTCCTTCTAAACAGTAGATAGATCAGTATTGCTAGTTGAGTAATTCAAAGGTTGAAGAAGACCTACTGTGTTAGTTCAGGGGTGTAGGAGTGATTATAAAAGTGGGGGGGCCCAGGTACATCCTTCCTATAATGTGGTCTGGTATGATTGCAGTATTTAAATAATGTTTAATGCTTTAAGTACCCTTCCCATTAATGAGATGAAGTTTTTCCCACTAATACCTACAGCATATGTCAATAAGGAGTAATGTTTTGGGGATTGCGATTCAATAGCGAAAATCATTTATTAAATATTTGCTGCCATCAAATATTTAAGAAAAATGTGCGAACAAGAAACATAGCCATATTTTATTCTACTTTCAATATGATTCTGAAATTGCAGTAATTTGCATTTTCTTGACTGAAATACACAGTATGAAGAAAACAGACAATGAATAATGACAAAGTACCTTAATATAAATAATTATATACACTGAAAACATCAACATGTAATATGTTATCTGCAATGACTAGGCTTGTAATTAAACATTTATTCTGTAATTAAACATTTATTCTAAACATTTAATTTTGAATGTCAAGCTTTCGAGTACACTAGAAGATTTTGTCAGACTGACATTTACCAATACTGAAAACTTAAAATACTCTTCCAATTTGGCTATCAATTTAGTGTAATTAGTTAATGAGTAAAAATTATTCCCACCACAACTTGCACCAATACTTACTAACAAGGAGCAATCCGGTGGTGATTGGAATCTGAAGGCTGAACTTCTCTTATTAACTGGTGACAAAAAATAGTTCAGAAAAAAACAGAATGACAGAATGAAAAAGAAACACATGCAGTAACTGCTATCTTGTTTTCTTGAATGAATAACACAGCTGGAACAGAACTAAGGCTCATTATGTCAAATAATGACTGAGTATCTTATCACAAATCTCTACTGAAAACATCAACACATAACATTTTTTGTACCTAAAAAACTTACAAAGTACTTACATAAATTTTATTCTCTATTTTAAATCTCCATTATAAACTAATTGTTTATTAGTTTTTAATTATGTTTACTATATTTATGGATCTCAAGTATTACAGAACTCCATGACACTTTGTCAGACTCACATTGACCAATGGTGTTAACTTAGGATACTCTTCAAAGTTTTCCATCAATGCAGTAAAAACATTATTAAAATCACCATTAGCTTTATTACAAAAGTTGTAATCAAAGTCACAATAATAATCAATTATAATAATCAATTATAATTTCAACAACTCATGATAGTATAATAATTACCAAAGTGCTCATTGTTTTTACCACCTATGTGCTTGTGTTAGATAGTTAGCCAACATAGGTCTACATGGCCTTTAATAATAAATGATTTAGTTATTTTCAAAACTAAAATAAGTTTGACAAAGGAACAAAGAACAAAATTATACAGAGTTCTTGAATGATTAAATGAAAGCTTTAATGAATGGTACCAAAGTACTGTTGCCTGGTCTCATGCCCTTCTGTAAAAGCAATTGCAACATCTTTCAAATCAACTAAGTCCAGTCTATCTTTATGTACAGAACACAACATTACCCCATTCAGTCTTTTCTGGGTGATTGTGCTTCTCAAGTATGTCTTGAGGGGGCAAAGAGCAGAAAAGCTGTGTTCAGATGTACTGGATGTGACTGGAATTGTCAAATAGATACGCAGCATTTTTTCAACCTCGCTGAACATTGATCGAACAACATTGTTACTTTTATTTTCAGCAAGGGCAGCACATAAGGTATGTATTGATGTCACCTGCTTAAAACCCTGCATTAGATCTGGAAGCATTTTTAGCTGGAGATTGAGGCGATCAATGTCTAAATCACCACCATATAATTGCACAATTTCTTCTGGGACTGCCACCTTTTCCCCATTTGCTGCCGTGATGAACATCTCTTCTATTTTCTGGACCAGCCTGAAAGATGGCTGATTAAACCTGTCATCCAGTTCTACCATGATCTTGTCTATTACATCAAAGTACTGGGGTCGGAAGTAATCCTTAGGTGATTCGTACACATGGCCAGCAGCACCATCATCTAATCTCCTAGGAACTTTACGTTTCCTTGGTAGCACTGGTTCTTCAATTTCTTCATGACCTTGGGCTTCTCTCTGTTCTTTGCCTATTGTAAAATGCCTTTGCCAGATTTACTGCCCTAAAAGCGTCCTGAGCTGAGGTCTGCTTTGACTGAAGGGTACATGAGAGTTGTTCGGAAGCTCCAAAGAGAAAGTGGGCTAGCTTGAGGCCAAAAAAGGTAGAAAATTTCTCCATCAGTGTATGTTGTCCACCTGCACGTCTGGAGTATTCATCATATCCTGTGGTGCTGATATGTTCAAGTGTATGTATCAAGGTGCTATAATTTCTCAGGACGCTGTCCAGTGAACGAGTGCACATTGTCCAACGAGTTGGACAAAGTAATCTCAGGCCTGGCGCTTCTGGTGTTTCATCCAGTTTTATTTGTTGAAACAGATGGTCTCGCTTAGGAGAAAACTTGATAAGCTGCATAATCTCAAAGACTAAATCCATAGCATCCCTGACAGGCTTGGAGCTTCGAGCTATGTCTTGTAAGCACAAGTTGAGACAATGTGCCAAACAATGCTCTACAATGGCAGGTGGATATTCTTTAGCAAGTCGGGGCCCCACACCTTTCACTTTTCCCTGCATATTTTGGGCACCATCATATGCTTGGCCACGACAGTCACTAAGTGATAGGGTAAGACGAAGTAGGACATCCTTGAGAGCCAAGTACAAAGTCTGCCCTTGAATATCTGGAACATTTACAAATCCAACAGGGTCTTCATGGACAAAAAAATCATTGTCTACCCAACGAATGCTGATGTTGAATTGCTCTTTATCGGAGATGTCATTTGTTTCATCCCCAGTAACAGAAAACCACTTTGCAGCTTTAATATCAGGCATAATGCTCCTTAGTATCGAGTTGGAGAAAAGGGAAATCATTTCATTTTGAATTTCAGGAGACATGTATTTGTTGGCTTTTATATATGTGTCTAGCTTGGGGACATCCTTAGATCTGATCTTAAGGAGTTGAAAAAGGTTTCCTTCCTCTTCGTTATGTCCCCTAACAGCTAGTCCTTGTCGCAATATGTAACACAGTGAAGACAAAAAAGTGATCAAGCCAATTTGCCGCACTGATTGGTTCAACCTGTACTGAGTGTCAAGTTGGGTATTAATCTGACTCCTTTTACTGGCTGCATGCTTCTCTACTGCTTCTTTGTGGCATTTAGTTTGCTGGTGAGATTCAAGTTTTTCTAGAGCTTTTTTCCAGTTATCAAAGCCATCCAAAACGAAAGCACTGTCTGCATTTTTCCTAAACGTCAGTGTTCCTTTAATGTGTTCTTTTTTGCATATGAAGCAAAATAGTTTCTGCCGTGACTCACAAAGTGTTAACCATTTGTATTGGTCAAACCACTGTGGTTGTACACATCTGGTCTTCTTATGGCCCTTGACAATATACTGACGGCTTGTCTTTCTTAGGATGTCTGCATTTTTGGGTTGATTTGGCTCATTTTTCACACAACATTGTGCTTCACACCTTTCAAGAACACAGATATTGGCTTCAGAGGAGGAACATGAACTTTCAGGGGCAGCAGGTGTGTCACTTGAAAAACGTTTTGGTGATTGTTGAATCGTCTCATTCTGTTTGTCAAGGCTTATATAATGAAGCTCTCCTATATGGCCAAGTAGTAGAGCTTCTCCTGTTACACCATCATTGATTTTTTGCATCAGATATCCACGTTCAGAGCTCTCTTCTTGACTGGTGACGAGGTGGATGCTTCTACGAAACATCTGGGCAGTCCCTCGAATTGCAATTTCATCTGCCCAGGTTCCATTCTGCTGTATTTTTGTCAAGTAGGAAGGAGAAATATGTTCATGCAGTGGATCATCTGCTTCTAAATTTTTAAGGTAATTGGCAAGATCATGTCTCAGTGAGACTGCATCATACTCCCCATTCATTCCAACTCTTGCCAACTGATCTGCAATACAATGGAAGAAAGAGTTGCCATCTGCTGGCACATCTCTCCTTTTGGTCAGGTTTAAATCTTTCATATTTCGCTCGAGACGATCAGTAAATTTTTTCTGCTGTGTATTCATGTTAAATGTCTCCATAGACAACTGCTTTGCCCTCTGCATTTCTGTGTCTTCACAGCTTGATTCATTTTGTTTTTTTCTTGTAACACTAAAACTGAACAGTGTTCGAGTATCTGTCTTCTTTCTTGTCTTCATTCTGAATAAAAAAACAAAACAAGATAC
>JAOBAY020081283.1:0-10806 GCA_025331085.2 Zoanthus sociatus
CTGTCCTTCTGACAATCTTTTATTCCTCTAAAATCATCATTTCCTTCGCTAGTACTATTTGTTTGTCGATCGCTCTCCATTTTGTTTTGTTTTTGTTTTGCCCTCCAAAACCTTTAAGCCAATCACTGAAGAGTGTGACGTCAGCATCACGTGGGGGGTGACAGAAGCTCATTATTATTACATTTTCCAGCTCTCAAACGTGACGCATTACAGCAATGTTCACTGGTTGGTTAGCAATTTTCCAGATGTTGACCATCCATGGAACATTTGCTTTGAACTCACCCACGTGACCTCGAATTAGCCAATGAGAGCACGCATTTGAGTGGAAAATGCGCTAGCTATATCACAATGATAAATAATATTTCACATAAAATGCTAGAAGACTTTTCAAACGGACAAAGTGACTAAACTCTTGAAGCTCTGCGGAATTTAGAATATGTAACGTAACCGAAGGACTGAGAAACAATTTGTAATTATAAACAGACCGGAAATTGAAAGACACTCAGGTATAAATATAGCTGTAATTAGATATTAACTCTAAAGTGACAACAGGCGCGTGACAAAGGTTGCAATCGTGCCACGTTACAATTGCATGACAAGAACAACTATTACTAGTGTCAAAAGTGACGGAGGATATAAACTCTAGTGCTGTAGACGTAAAAGCGGGTGGTAAGGTTTGGCTTTACATATAGGAAAACTCACCCAATGTACGTACTTAGTTGAAGTAAGAAACTATTGTAATCTTGTTTATATTTCGCATATTTGTACGTAAACGCCTTGATTTAGAGAATATAAAATTGTAACTCGGTTATGATCGTCGAGAGCGACAAGTAAGATTGTATTCGTAATAAAGAACCTTGAAAAATACAGTCCTTGTGTTTGACCGTTGTGGGCCGAATATATCAGACATTTTGAGAGCGTGAAACGAAGTTCTGACACTAAAAGTTTTAGTAAAATTTCATGTTGGAAAATTTGTTATCAATCATTAAAAAGTTTTGTTTTGTCTTTGACTTAGTATAACTTTTTGTTTAGTTGCCCGAAAAGCATAATTTTATTGCATATCATGGTAATAAAGTCAGGTATAACTTTTTGTCAAGGAATTCTTGGATTCGAAATGTTTTTGGAGGGTCTGTTTCTTTGTGTTTTTGTTTGTTAGCTACATATATAACTCAAAAACTTATGGACAGATTTTCATAAAATTTTCAGGAAATGTCTGAAATGGGATGAGGAAGAACTATTTAAATTTTGGGAGTGATCCGGACAGCAGCTAGTCTGGATCCTGGAATTTTTTCTAAAGGAGTCTTTAGCATTGCAAGATTGGGCTATTTTCAACTAATGCATATATAACTACATAATAATTAGCCAAGGGTAGGATTTCACCTACAAGCTTTGCTATCATCAAACCATTTCTCTTTATTTGTTATATATCTCTGTCCTAGGTGGATCGCCAGTAAAACGAAACATCGTGTGCAATAAGGTCCAAAGAACCGAAAATCTAAACAAAATCAATTTTGATGGCCACATTGACAACCTGGCACGTCGCTACCATCATGGAACAAGAATGAACATCCTCACCCAAATACAAGCCATGGTTAAAAGCCAAAATGGTGACCATGATACAAATGTCATGGTAATACAAGGACAAGCTGGAATAGGTAAGTCTGTGCTGGCGGCCATTGTTTGCAAGATGGTGGAACAAAAAAGAAAACTTGCGGCTTGCCATTTCTTACAACAATTCAACATGTTGCGCAACGATCCAAAAATGATGTTTGAGTCACTGGCGAGTCAACTGTGTGAAACAATCCCTGGCTTTCAGAAGCAGCTGGAGGAGAGCTTGCAGAGAATCAAAAAGCAAGAGGTGAGCGAAATGAACAACCGAGAGTTGTTTGAAGTCTTCCTGGACGATCCGTTGAATTCCTGTAGCCCTCCTCGAAACGGAAATTACTTGATTGTTATCGATGCTTTGGATGAGTGTGAACCAAGCCAGAAGAAAGAACTGACATCGGCACTGTTTAATTTCAATGGAGGTCTTTCATCGTTACCTGAATGGATAAAAATTCTCATAACATCACGACCAACCAGACAAGAGCTACCACCAATACCCTACGTCAAAGTTGTTACAATTAACCCAGAAGATCCAGAAAATGTGACCGACGTCAGAAATTATCTTCAAAACGGTATTCAGCACATCTACCCGAACACTGATGAGAAGGATATAACACTGTGTGTCAATCAACTCGCTGATGAAGCAGATGCTCTATTTCTTTTTGCATATTTTGTTTTGGACATTGCCAAGACAAAACAAATGGAATTGTCCAAAATTCCAAAAATCTTCCCAAATGGTATTTCGTCAGTGTACGAGGAATATTTTTCACGATTACAAAAGGAACTTAATATTGATGAAGAAAAATTTTTTGACTTTCTCGAAGCAATTTCGGCTGCCCAAGGGCCACTTCCAGAGGCGCTAATACTTCAAATCCTTGGATTTGACGAAACATCGCGCAGAGCTCGAAAACTTGCTCAATTAGCCCTCAACCACATTTCGGTGTTGCTTCCAGTTCATGATGGGCATGTTACAGTTTTCCACAAATCAGTGCTCGACTGGATACTTGGTAAAAATGAAGTCGATGATGACATTTCTCTATCTTTCAGGGGATCCGGAATGTTCCAGGATCACAGTTTTAGTGTTCGTGCAAAAGATGGTCATCAAACTCTTGCGAGATGTTGCGTGGAGTTGCAGAACAATGTAAAAGCGTGCCAAGTGTTTCCTCCACATTTGAATGACAGTGAACGCTATGCCCTTAAGTTTGGACTAAAGCACATGATAGAAGTAGAAAACTTTGAAGAACATCTGCAGGGTTTCCTTGAAGATTTGGAGTTGCAAACAGCTTGTTTGTTAACCATGCCACTTGAAATGTTTTTAAGTATAATTGAAGGAATCAAACCTAAAACCTTGCCTAAAAAAGATGTTTTATTTGAGCCATTAATCCGATGGTCATTCATTCACACACCAATCATAAACCTCTCGATGGATCTGCAAGCATTAGAAACCTTCTCTGGCACAGACGTACCTCTTACACTCCCAAACCCTATACAGATTGGTCTAAACTGCCCAGTGTCCAGCGATGTAAGGAGGGAAGCAAGAATGTTAGCTACGACAAAGAAATATAAAGATTTCACTTTTTTGGAATGGGAGCCTGAAGCTTGGCACCTCCCTGAAACCATAAACAGTGACGTCGAATTGAGAGTCTCGCCAAGTGGGAAAACTGCCATCGTTTGGGGAACAAACAGACCAGAAGATCCTTTAAGAATAACTGTTTTCAGAGTTAACATATCAGAGAAAGATTCCAACAATGCCTTCTTCTTTCTTGATTCTCTCCTACCACCAAGTGACGTTTGCTTATCACCTGATGAAAGTAATTTCATCCTTGCCACTTACTTTGGTTGCTTGGAACACAGAAGTGTTGACAATCTTTGTTTGAAAAGAACATTTACAACGGAAGAGAAGGACGTCCCATTCAGCTGTTGTTTCTCGAGTTGCGGAGGAAAAGTTATCGCTGGTTACGGTACTGGTACCATTCGTATCTGGGATTTTAAAGACGCCTGCGTGGAGAGAATGTTCAACAGAAATGAAGGAGAGATTGCTCGTTGCGCTGTTAGTGAAAATGGAACACTCCTAACAGGTGCAATGACCAAAACTGACGCAGGCACATTAAGGATATGGAAGTCGATATACGATAACTCATCTATTGAATTATCACGACTGTGGATTACAAAGTATAAATGTGTTGAATTCTCTCCCAGTGGTAGTAGAATTATTGCAGTTTGCTGGAAAGATCTGGAAGGGATGGACGAACACCTCATTCTTCTTGGTATGAGTTACATACAAGTATTTGATGGAAACACGGGTAATCTGATTAACAGGGTGGTGCAATTGCTTGATGATGTGCTTTCTCTCTTACCAATCAACGAAAATGTTGTGCTTTTGTCAATTTATTCTAAAAGACTTGCGCGCTGCCTTGTACTCTTGGACGTATCAAGAAACCAAGTTTTATCTCGAGCAGTAATTGGTCAGCAAGTTTATTGTTTGACAAAACATGGAAACAGTTCCAAGATTACTGCCCTTTGTGTGGAACGGTTTTCTTCATTTCTTTTTCACAGCTCTTGTAATTATTTGCTTCTGAACTTGAACATTCTGAACATTGATTAAAATGATTAAGATGGACCGAACAAAAAACAAAAACAACCGTTCGCATTACATAAAAAAGTCTCAATGGGACCACGCAGGGATACTGCGTATCATAAGTCAGAACAAAATTATAATCCTCCACAGGTAACTCGTTCAATAATCCATTCAAAGAGTGAAAGTGTTATTCTAGTTTTCCCTTTGATGGAAGAGTTTTAACAATACAGTTGTATGCAAATGAGAAAGTTCTAGCTCTAGCCCACTGCAACTCCTGTGGTTTAAAACCTGCTGAAAGAGCTTGAGCTTGATATGAACGTAAATATTTTTAGAAAGCGTATATATCAGTTGTAGTTTCTTTTATGTATAAAATGTTCTTAGCCCTCTAATGGTGATGACAAAAGAAAAATTTTTCCTTCTTAGTGACCCTTTTAAGATTCCAGGCAACATGTTTGAGGTGGAAGTGCCTTTACCCTTAAGCAATCTTGCCATTGCTGTAGTCCTATTCCATAATAACGCAAACAGTCTTCTAGGCGGAACAGATGCAGGCAGACAAAACATGAAGACCTCATTTTATCCAGAATACAGAGCAATGAAATAAATGTTTGGGATCTAATCAAGGAACTAAAGTTCAAATCTTTCAATTTAGTGGCAGAAATCACTATGATGAAGAATCAGAAGAATAAGTTATGTGTTAAAGCTGATCGTAAGCTTTTTGGTCGCCTTCTGGTTGCTGCAAAGAACGTAAATATCAATTTAAAAGAAGTGCTTCCGTAAGAGCTGTGCAGTGTACCTATTTCACTTGAACACCCGGACCGACCATAACCTCAGGAAAACAATTTACAAAAAGCACCCTGATACATTTCCCAGAAAAGGATGCCACTCACCTTCAAGCCTACTTACTTCACAGCTCCCAACAGCATTTCTAATTGATGCAATGGCGCTTATCCAGAATGTAAAATCTTCAGGATCTGGAAGGAGTCTTGAAGTTACATTCTGCAACAACCCATCCAAGCATTTTGATACAGTCACCAGACACCCCTTTCAATAGCACAGTTTGAAGTACTGTGCTGCCAGACGTTTTAGTTCAGAAAAGGCATAAAGGACAGACACAGATTCATACCAGTTCATAGAATTCATTCTTCCTTAGAACTTCCTCTTTGCAAGAGTTTGCTGCCGCTTTATGCGCTGAAAGGATGGGAATCAACAAGTGCCTTTTGTGGAATAGCTAACAAGAGAGGAAGAACTACAGCGGGATATCAGCACCGTAGGGGAAAGTCCTGTCATAGAGGATCCAGTTCTTAAGGTAGCCGAATCTTTCATCTGTTCTATCTACTCTCTTGTTACAAGATTTTCAAGTGGAGATAATGGCCAATAATATTTACTTTGTCAGAAAAGTGTAAAGAATGAAGCACTGCCGCCCACATTAGACTTGCCTTTCTCATCACATTAAGCGAGCAACTTTTCAAGCATTTATTTGGAAAAGAGTTCAGTGTCACTTCAAAACAATTCTTTGCAAAAGGAAATCAATGGACGTTGGAGAATGACAAGCTGGTCCCAGTCCTGATGAGCTGACGAAATGCCGTTGTACAACTTCCAAATGAAAACGGAATTGTCCATGCAGACTTAATAACCCAGCGTGCACCAAAGTTAGTAGAGTCAATTGGTTAGGAAACTTGACAATTCTTCTTGTTGAATATATTTTTTTACTTTATTAGAATACGACTTTGACCATGAAGAAATAACAATAGGGTTTGAGATGTACATCAGCAAGCAGCCAATAAACTTATGAAGAATCACACTAAAACAAAAGTCCTAACCGTGTATGATCGTGCACACAGAATATAAAAACAAAGAAACATTGTAATATTCTTTGTAGTTTACTAATTTCCAAACCAACCAGCCCACTGTAACAACTTTGCGTGTACAGAGACCTGTTTGTGTATTGCATGCAGACGAACGAGCAGCAACCTTTTGAACGAAGAGTTACTTGTCAATGACAATACCAGAGACTCCGAGAATGAATGAAGATTTTTAATGCGGTTAGTATTTAATTCCCAAGTTATCAATAGTTCCTTATCATTATTTGGAAAAAAAAAATTTACTCTACACCCTGGCGTTAGTCACAAGGACGAATTTCTATTATTTTATTAACTCAACCCAATCAATTTCCATTAAGAATTTGTATATAACAGTAACTTTAACTGAATATCTGAAAACGTGAGATCTACATTTAGCAGATTTTCATGACAGCCATCGCCATGGTAGCAAAAATACATGGTACGTTTGTAACTATTTGATAAGGTGTTACTTTCACATTATCACTGTTTTTAATCTTTATGTATGATCTTTATTGTTAATGATTTATTATACATTATCGCTCTCATTATCTTTGAGCCTCGTTTGTATGCTGACCAACGATTAAGGCAATTCCCGTAAAATACTTTTCAACTAAGTAAATATCTCAGCACAATTCGAAAGAATATCACCCATGTGTTATCTTCAATGACTCCGTTCATCAATTGAAACATTATTATAGTTTAAACAGGAATCTAAAACTTGTCAAAATGAAAAAATGACTGACCATGTGACATATCACGTGTGACGAACTACTGCAAGGTTTCTATCAACTGGTCACCTATTGGAGCAGTTTGGATTGTTTGTTTAAAAGCATTAGATTTATAAGGGCAATATTGGTTGAACCTCGTTTGCATGCTGTGTAACGATCAGTTATTCTTTTCAAACCTTTTTTGTATGGTGGGTTGAACGAAACAACATTTTCTGTGGCCTAGCTTCTGGATTAAAATAAAAATTTAGTTAGTTTAACTTTTCCAAAAGCGCGTGTCAACGTCGCCTTTCAAAAATCCAAGTTATATTCGAAATTTATGTTTACCAATTTCCAGACCAAAAGTGCTAAAAAATGTGTCTGCGTTTTTTATGTTCATTTTCAGAGAAAAAGAATGGCACCTTTCTCAAATAAAAAATATTGTATAAAAAGTCGCCAGAATTACTCTAAAAATAGCAGTTTTGAAGAAATAATCGCGGAAAAACGTTTGTTCTTCATGTGTTATATACCATACCAAGTTCGCTTGGCTTCGTGGCTGGAACTTTTTACAGTGTCCACTTTAGGTGAAAGTAGTACTAGTGATTCGAGAAAACAGCGATTACAAAATTTTGTCAAATGTCAAATTCTGCTTCAAAAATAAATTTTACAAAGATCTGAGCTAATCAGCTTTGGAAAACTGTGCGTTTAACGCACGCGGAAGTTCGTCGTATGTGCAAATTTCCGTCGCATTTCCTTGAATGAAAACGTTAACAATTACATATCCGTAAAACCAAATTTGAAGGAAATGCGACCAAACGGTTTTAAAAATATGTTGTACGTTTTTGACCATCGGAAACGTAACAGAAACTTTAGCCAACACAATTCTGTTATCGTTCCGAAAAACGGAAATGCACTTTTTGTCCTGTGTATATGTTGCCCCTTATTCATAATTAGAATAGATAGAAAATAGACAGACAGACAGATAGACAGACAGATAGATAGACAGACAGACATATAGACAGACAGACAGGCAGACAGACAGATAGACAAACACAGACTGATAGACAAACAGACAGACAGCCAGATAGATAGAGAGACAGACAGACAGACAGACAGACAGATAGATTGATTGATTGATTGATTGATTCACCTTTATTTAAATACGGTATAGTTTCATAAGTAATACTAACTTCTTTACATTAAAGCCGTTCAAAAATTATTTACAAGGATACAATTTAAAATTACAACATTCATAAAAATTGTTACAAATTTGAATTAATTTAAAAATTTAAAAATCGTCAGCAGCTTTTTGTACATGTCTGTATTATATTTTTAATAAAGATACTTTTTTGATTGGGATGCCTTAGTGTCTCTCTGCAGAGAGTTCCATAACATTCCTCCTCTATAACAAAAATCTCCTTTACCATAATCAGTTCTTGGAGCATGACTGAAATCTATATTAAATTCAGTATTTCTCAGTTTACATTTATAGGGGTTTGTCTCGCGTGCATTTGAGAAAAGATCACTTAAGTAGTTAGGGGCTTTGTTGTTTACTATATTGTGCATAAAAAGGCTCAAGTGTCTTTGACGTCGCGTGGCAAGATCTTCCCAATTTAATTGTTTCCGCAATTGTGCTGAACGCACATCATAGTTCTGAAATGTTATTATGCGTGCAGCACGATTTTGCAACTTTTGGAGTTTAGTAGCAAGTACTTTGTCCAGATTGTCCCAAGCAACATCACAGTAGTCAGAGACAGGCTTAAGAAGAGATTTATAAATTATATTCAAAATATCAGACAGACAGACAGACAGACAGACAGACAGACAGATAGGTAGATAGCCAGACAGACAGCCACCCAGCCAGCCAGATAGACAGACAGACAGACTGACAGAGATACAGACAGACAGACAGACAGACAGACAGACAGGTAGATAAGAAGATAGCTAAACAGACAGACTGGTAGGTATTAGTGTGTTTCTTAAGGCTTGGGAAGTGGGGTACACTAAGTGAGAAAGCAGGTACACCTGAAGTGGGTAGAGGTGGTCATCAAGCACCGAATCCTCAAGTATCTAAAGAGGTCTGGGGGCATCCCCAAAATAATTTTGAATTTTCGAGTTCTGGAAAATTATGCAAATTTGAGAATTTGAGTAACCAAAGAAAAATACCAAGTTTTACTTTTAAAATAATGCCTATCAACTTTTTGTAAAAGCGTCAAGTCACAACAGCACCTAAGTCTGTATTTCTATCTGAAACTCTTAATAACAGCCATTAGAATTATGAAAGGGATAACTTAATTACGTACATACATATATACTTTATTGACTTTTCCCTTTATTGACTTTCACACGTTACTGTTGTGAAATGTTTTTTGTCTAGTGGCTGGCTTTAAAAGCAGCAAAATTCCTTTGATGGGGAACGTCAGTACAATTTACTGGTGTACCGGCCTTAACAAACATGCTGGGTATGGTAATTAAGTAAATAGATATAGATCAATGGATAGAGCAGGAGGCAGCATGGCTCGGTTGTCAGGGTTGGAGATTTAAATGCGGAATACCAGTGTTCGAATCCCTGATGCGAACTTTAACTACTAAATGAATTTGTCCACGTTGGTCCCAGGACCAGATTCACCACGCTTTGTGAAAATCCAGCTGGTTTGCCTCCTGCCATTTGGGATTCTTAACTGGGTTAGAGGTAGATTTTAACATGACACTGAAAAAACCTTTTAGGGGAGTTGTCATTGCGTATTGATATTTATTTATATAGACACACATATTGATTGATTAGTATTTGATACCTTCGTTAAAGATGGTACCTGTTTCCGTAATTATATACGTAGCGGCTGTTGTGAGTCAATTTAATTTCTTTCGATTCCTACTGTTGTATTCACTAAAACGTAGGTGAATGAAGAAGAAGGACCAATCCTACCAGCCATTGTGCAGAATCATTTTGTTTCTGTTAGTATCCTAAGAGGGGTAAAGAAGTCAAAATCAGGTCACCGTCAGAACATACTAACGTAAGTATGATTTGAATAATTCCTACGCCGACATGATACTCGTTCCATTTTAGTTATACTAAATACGAATCTGAACAGACATAACAAGAATACTGCTAAAAACAAATTAGATAAAATAGTTACTGTTCATCAGCAGGATACCTAAATTGCGTGCAAATCTACAATTGGTTTCGGCTCCATTAAAAAAGTAAGTCCTTTTCCGAGAATATTGGCTCTTCGGAGCCGGTGGTTATCTCAGATCTCCGTGTTATTAAGAGGATGAGAGTTTTCATTCCCCGTGGACGAGTTATTAATCTGTTGGGTTAGCTTCTAACAAATGCTTATACTCATTCATTTTGCGACCTTGGAAGGGTGGAAAGCTGAGTTAGTTTTGGCGGTAAAGAAGGTCAAACAGTGGTTGAAATATTGGCAAAGCCGGAAATCGAATACAGAACTAATTCGCTAGAATGCAGCTAGATCTTACTAACTGCACTAAGTAACCTTACCGCTTTGGCAAGATTAATGATCTGGATTTGAAGCAGCATGTAGTGATCACCCTGAAGTGTCACATTGGTGAAAATAAAAATTTTGTTTTTTCAATTGCTGTGTGCCATTCCATGTTGATGAGCCTCCAAAGTGGCAATACAGTTGTCCATTTTCAAGAATGATTTGTTTATAGAAATGCAATATCGTGGAACTAAATTGAATATGAACAAAAGCTATATTACAAAAGTAAAATTTCAAACAAAGACCTTGGCATTTAGTGAATCTGTTTGTATATTGAAGTTTAATTTCCTTTAACGGATAATTAGCATTTCGTACAGAAGACAGTCAAACTTTCCGCTTTATGAAATGAAAAATGGAATTGCTCGATATCATTCTTTATACCCTTTTGATCCCAAATATCCCGTTTTGGTTATTGTATGATTTCTAATACACGCACTGTTCAGCCTCAAACTTTGCATTTTTCGAGTTTAAATGTCGCCATTTTGCGCGCGGCCAAAAGGACGGATTACAATGGAAATGACGTAGTTAGTGGTTCCTGCTGAGACATGCAGTCGAGGCTGATAAGAAAATGGGGAATT
>JAOBAY020081294.1:0-10806 GCA_025331085.2 Zoanthus sociatus
CCATTAAACCCTTTAACCACACTCCACCCCAACCACCCTAAAATTTACAACAATTAAACCCTTTAACCACACTCAACCCCAACCACCCTAAATTTACAACCATTAAACCCTTTACCCACACGCCACCCCAACCACCCTAAAATTTACAACCATTAAACCCTTTAACCACACTCCACCCAAACCACCCTAGAATTGTAACCAATAAATTGTTTACCTACACTCCACCCCAACCACCCTAAAATTATAACCATTAATCCCCTCACCCGCACCCCACACCAAGCACCCTAAAGATATAATCATTAATCCCTTTACCTGCGCCCACCCCAACCACCCTAAAATTACAACCATTAAACCCTTTAACCACACTCCACCCCAACCACCCTAAAATTACAACCATTAAACCATTAAACCCTTTAACCACACTCCACCCAAACCACCCTAGAATTGTAACCAATGAATTGTTTACCTACACCCTACCCCAACCACCCTAAAATTACAACCATTAAACCCTTTAACCACACTCCACCCAAACCACCCTAGAGTTGTAACCAATAAATTGCTTACCTACACCCCACCCCAACCACCCTAAAATTATAACCATTAATCCCTTCACCCGCACCCCACACCAAGCACCCTAAAGATATAATCAGTAATCCCTTTAACTGCACCCACCCCAACCACCCTAAATTATACACATTAAACCCTCTACCCGCACCCCACCCCAATCTACCCTAATAATGTAACTACTGAACCAACGAATGGCTAAACCTACTGTTCTTTTCATGCTCTCATTTGCGTGAGTGGCTGACTCTGAGATTATGGCCAATGCATCTGCAAATACAAAACCAATTACAGTTATAAATGGAGAACATTATGAATGAGAACATAATGTAAAGTTGAACGAAAATTTTGAAATGATCTTGCATGAATAAAAAAGAAAACCCAGGCAAATACCTTGCAATTTCACTCTAATTTGAACAACAGCTCTATACATACAGTCAGATAAAATGTTCATACAAATAATAAAAAAATCATTTGTAAAAGATTGACTTAATTAGTCCTTGCTCTTACTGTAAGTTTTTCTATGATTTAAAGAATAAGTATTATAGTAAAAGATGGTACTGTTCGATAGCAGGTGACAGAGATTTTAATGAGAGGCTAAGCTAGGCTAAATCTTTCATGAACAAATGGAGCCGGCGCTTATCCTCGGTTTCTGTAGTGTTAAGTGCAAGAGAATGTGCAGATTGTACTGTATGAAGATAGGAAATCCTAGCTAAATCCTTTACGAGCCAAGTGGCCCATGGAGCCGGCGCTTATCTCCGGTTTCTGTTGTGTTAAGCCGATGAGAATTTTTGATTCCACCTAGACGGGACACTAATCCCTCGAACGTTAGCTTCCAGCAAGCGCTGGTACTCATTTACCAACCCTGGAAAGTTAGAAAGTTAAGTTAGCACAAGGAATCATATGGCATTCATGAAAATATACAAATAGTAAAATATTTTATAAAAACGCCAAACGTTTTCAACCACTTGGGTCACTACCAGGTTAAAATTTTCTAAGTTAACAGAGAGCTAAAAATGTATAGGTTAACAGGCTATTGTTCATGTAATTTCCATAGGGAAGAGAAAAAGTGTGATGAAGTATTGAACTCCTCCTCCTCCTCCTCTGAAGAAGCAGAAGAAGAAGAAGAAGAAGAAGAAGAAGAAGAAGAAGAAGAAGAAGAAGAAGAAGAAGAAGAAGAAGAAGAAGAAGAGGCGAGGCGCCTCGAAACATGTAAGTTTCAGTTTAAAAATGATGAAACTAAAGAATGTTGTTACAGAAATCAGATTTACTATACGTCTTCTGTAAAACCGCAAACGTTTCTTTGAAATGACTTTTAGATCAAGACGATGGATTTCATCATTTCAGCAGCAACATATGTTGTTTGTCTCTAATGTGCTTTTCAACTTTAGAAAGAGGGTTACGGCTACAGGATGTGGAAAGATGTTTATGACTATGTCTACATTTTTGAGGTGAGTGAGGGTGAAAACTGTTAAATAACGTTCCTACCTTTTGTATCTTTCACATCTGGTGAATCTTCTGGAAGCTTTGAAAGATAATCTGTCATAGAAACAAACAAAATAGTAGAATTGTTGCAACGCGAGAAAATAGACACGATGACATGTTACATGTCACGATGTCTGACATTGTAACGGTGGTTAGCTATGTCACGATGTCTGGCTTTGTAATGATGTTTCGTGGTGTTGCAATTCTTAACTGTGTCACGACGTCTCGCTGTGTCACGAATTCTAACTGCGCCATAATTTATGACTTAAACACGATGCCCATTGGTATCACAATGTCTACCTGTGTCGCGATGTATCTCTGTGCTTTGATTGTCAGCTGTCACGAGTCTAGCTGTGTTACGATGTGTAGTAGTGTTACAATGTCTAGCTAGGCCACGATATTTAGCTGTGTTACGATGTCTAGAGCGGTGTCACGATGTCTAGCTGTGTCACGGATTTTAGCGGAGTTACATTGTCTAGCTGTACTATGATGCCTGTCTATTTTCCACGACAACTAAAAATCTGCTACGATCCAAGCAATGTCACATATTTACCATTTACCAATCAATTAACATATCTATATTTGAAAGCATTCTCATGTTTGGTCAATAATCAGCTCAAGGGAGTATCATTATCATATGATTTGAGCCTAGTAGTAACAGTACATTCTGCTCGGATTGAAATAGTCCTGAAGATTGTTGGTGACAGCATTCACGATGCCTTTAATTTAACCTCTGTTTTACTTTGCAGTGCTGACCCCCATGTTTCAATCTGCATAAATTATATCAACTTTTAGTATTTACGAAAGCAACCGATATCCATTTTTGCGAGCTCTGATTGGCTGCCGTAAATCGCTATATCAAACGCTATTAGTTGATCTTTGGGGGATAGTTGTTAACTATAAACAAAAAACTTGAACATACATACTAATTTTTGAACCGCTATCTTCTGGACTAATTACCGAAAGAGAAAATTCCAACCTAACTTACACTTTTTTTTTATTAAGAACCAGTAAAATTTTGCCCAGGCTCAATGTTCTTAATTTTTTCAACAATTTGAGGCTCAAAATGTTCTTATTTTGTTCTTACATGCCATATATTCTTTTATAATTGAAAATCGACTTCAAAGGCCTTCCAATGTTTATACATTTACAATTTCGAAATGCATGTAAAATTTTGCGTATTTTACAGCAGATGACAGTACATGTAGTTGTTACTTTTGGAGTATACTTGTATTAAAATAATAAGTAACGAAATTTATTTAATGTGTGATGCTCTGTGTGATGACTGCTTATCACGCGCATTTTGCTATTTTTTTTATGCTCATTTTGCTATTTTTTCTTTTTTTTAATTTTTGTTTTAATTTTCATGTCAGCCTCAAATTGTTCTTAATTTGTTCTTATTCTTCGGGCGATTTGAGCCCCAGTGTTCTTATAAAGTGTGCTCTTACTAAAAAAATGTATCTTAATTACAAAGATTTTATTAAGGTCAGAGCAAACCTTGTATTATTTCTTACCTGTTAAAAGCATTTTGTAACGCGGTACTCTCTGAATTGGTTCCAGCATATGATGGTGCAAGGTAAGGTTCTCACATTCACGAGTTTTCTGTAACATTTAATACCAACCAAACAACCAATTGATGTCAGTGACAAAACGGATAGAAAAAGCCATTCCCCTTCCCCTGAAAACCCATTAACTGAAGCCCGCATAACAACTCAAAGTATAAATATTTTATAGCATTTTGAAAGAGCAAAAACCAGTTTGGTTGGACGAATTGGGTGGAAGCTGAACAAGTGCCGAGGAAGAAAGCAGAATCAGTGTGTTTCTTAAGGCCGGTACACCGGATGTACATTGTACCGACGTTCCCTAACGGCTGTACAGCAACTGCGTCTAGCAACTTTTTAAAGCCACTACAGCGAAGTGTGATTAAGTAATTCCTTCTATAATTCTAATTGCTGTTTTTGAGAGTTTCGCATAGAAATTGCTATTGTGACTTGATGCTCCTACAAAAGCCATTTTTCAAAAGGAAAACCTGGTATTTTTCTTTAGAACTGCAGGTTTTAAGAAATTGGCTTCTCGAATCTACAAAATTGCATTGTTTTCCAGAACTCGAAAGTTCAAAATAATGCCCCCAGACCTCTCTAGATACTTCAGTATTCGGCGCTTGATGACCTCGCACCCACTCCAGGTGTACCTGCTTTCTCACTTAGTGAACCCCACTTCCCAAGCCTTAAGAAAGACACTGAGGTTGGAGAGACTTTGGCAGTGTCCTATGTGACACATGGCGTAATAAGGAACAATGATGATGGTTAATTATGGTTAATGGTTAATTATAATTAATAGTTAATTATAAAGGAGCTAACAAGTAACGTAAAACTAAAAGTAAAGGCAAGTTATACGAGACTTAATAAAAAAAAACTCAGAGTATGCAGTTTACAAATGTGGAAATCATTGCACTACATGAGAATAAGCTTATAACTAGAGTCTAGTCACTTAAAAAGAATCCTCCACTGTTCAACAATATAATAATAATAATAATAATAATAATAATAATAATAATAATAATGATAATAACATCTGGTATTTCGACTCGTTCTTAAAATGGAGAACGGAGACTGGCAATAGAACTAAACTATGTCACATTCAAGATGGCGGCGCAGGAAATTTGGAATTTAAAAGTGATAAACAAGAAATTGTTTTAGATAAGCTCAGCGAAAGAAAAAACAGTCGTTGCTGTTACAAAGTCGTTGCTAACAGTTGCGGTACAAACTGTTGTTCACCTTTGATTGGCATTGATAGACCCCCAAGGTCGACCTGCTCTTAACAGCTGTGATTTCATAGCTCATTGGCTTAGAAAGCTTGAACAGCACTGAAGATATGACAAATCTGAAGTTGGTTTAGTTTCCTCCTTCACAATTACTTTTTAAATTGTCCAATGCAAATGCGAGTAGTGGCCTGGGTACTAAAAGGGCCGCGCGAGACTGAGCAAGAAGTTTAGGTAGACAGATTTAGAAAAGTTCAAATTTTTTTCCTAAACTAAAAGAACCACGACGGAATTAACCAGCCTTTGAACTGAACATTGCAAATTCTGAAGATTTTGAGGCGATGAAGCTCCAAGAGTGTCCAACACATCCAAAATTTTGTTTGTTTTTAAAGGCGCCGTACTGAGTTACTGAGTGAGACAATATCTAGATTTACAGAGTACGCTGTTCTTGTAACGGAAAATTTTATCACAATAATCGTTGCACACCCTCGAGATGCATTGATAGACCAACTCAAATTGACCTGCTCCCAACAGCTGCGGCTTCATAATTTAGTTGCAGTAAACACTGCATTGTGATCCAAGGTATGTCACCGAAACTTACACGTCGTATTTGGTTAATAATTAGATAAGTGGATTTTAATTATCATTATTACCATTATCATATCATATCATATCAGATCATATCATATATCATATCATATCATATCATATTATATATCATATCATATCATATATCATCATCGTCATCGTCGTCATTGTCGCCATCGTCATCATCATCAATATCATTATCATTATTTTGTCACACGTCATACAAAACTAAATTTGTCTTCTTACAAAGTAATTACTTATCACTTTTTCTGGGTGAAAAAATATCTCTTTTTTAACAAATAAAGAAGCATAAGCCGTGTATTAGACTAAGATAAAACACGACGGGCATTTGAGAACACGAGGGAATGTTCTCGTGTTTTCTACATTTCTCAAATGTCCGGAGTGTTTTATCACAGTCTGATACACGGCTTAGGCTTCTTTATTTGCTTTACAATATAGATTTTACACACCGCGAGCTGAAACAACAAAGCACATAGATCGACAAACTGACGCAATTTAATTCTCGATAGTTTCGCTTCTTGTTGTTTATTTGATAAATCACTCTCGTCTTCAAAACTCTCTGCTGCTTTGCAGAGAACTCCATCATAAGTGTCTTTAAATAAAATGTTTTCCGCCATCTCTAACAAAAATGTTGGCAAGAGGAATGCGGGTGGCGAAAAACAATAAAACACGCTTTTTCTATGTTTTATACTCTGATAAAACATAGATTTTCGACGAATCAGAGCGCGCGCAGGGTCCTATCTATATTATAAATAGAAATAAAAAAAAATAATAAAAAAAGATTACGTATTCTAAAACAAGTTCAGTAAAATTTCTCTTAAGACTTCTATTATGGTCAAGCATGTCCTTCAAGCTACATCACCTTTCAAAGTGTATTTTCTGGTACGTAGCCGGAACTCTAGAAAGGGTTTCAAATTCAACCGGAAACTTTCTTCTGAAGTCTTCTGCTACAGGGAAAACATCCAGAAACATAGATTCCCCTCCTTTTACCACGTCATCAAACCTATAAACCAATCAAGAAACAGCCTTAGAACTAATACAACTTTAATACAACTATATTTAGGTGTCAAGTACTATATAGTCGGCCAAAGGCCTACTAATTGGGGACACCATCTTTACCACTCAAAGGTGGACGGAGACTTTTGACATGACAACACACATACATAAACACAGAAGTCTCCGAGGGCCTACAATTTAACGTCCTTGTATCCGAGAAGACGCGAAAGTCTAACCGGTTGCAGATGTTAGAGCAAAGGCAGCACTTTTTTCTCAATTATTTTAAGACCCTAAGTGTTGGTCCGGCCGGGAATCGAACTCAAGCCTCCCGCACGATAGACTGGCACCTTACCCATTAAGGTAACCAGGCGGCGGTAACTTTGGTTAAAAACACCAGGACACAAAAAATATGTAATATGTACAAGAGTTATTATTGTAATAATGCTAACCATGCAACAATCATTCATTAAAATACTAACTACTGCTAAACTACTAACAAAACATTATTCGAGTAAAAAATATTAATACTTGCTTTCCATGAATGCCATGTATTTATTCTAATTACGCGAAGAACTCTCTCTGACTCGATTTAAAATGCCTTAGAGGTTCTGCTCCTATTCCAGAGGACAGCTCCACTGTATCGAAAACTGTTTTTCAGGTAGTTTGTGTGGGGGAGAGGAATGGTAAGTTTATTAACAGAACCCTAGATGAAGAACTATCACTACGGTTTGAAAATTTAGGCTGGAGATAACTAGGCGCCAGGCAATTCAGGGATTTGCCAACTTTCTATAAATTGAATTATCTCAACCATCAAGAATGTTTGGTAAAGACAGGTTAGTGAAGATGCTTACAATAATTACCTTTCTTCAAAACGTGCAGCAGTTAAATGTTTGGTGACAGAAACTAAGAATATTCTTCTTACCTCAGGACGTGTAGCAGTTGAATACCAGGTGGAGACTCGTAGTAGACAAGGTCCATATGGAGCGGTAGCTCAACAGAGGAATACGCGATATTGATAGGTTGTGGTGTGCTCATCACATCAAACGTCTACAAGCAAAACAGCCAAACAAAAAACTCAATGCCTTTCACGTTTGCAACTATTTTTGCACTACTTTTGTTTACCACAAGCATAGTTTTTAGATAAGAAGCGAACATTTTGCCTTTAGTTTATATGACGGATTTTAGAGTGAGTTTTACTTTCCAAATCTTTTATCCTGCAAACTCAATACAATCAGAATATTTTACTTTTGCGAATCTTACCAACATCAACAACAACAATAACAACAACAACTTATGTTTTCACCACTTAACATTTATATTTACATCTACACATTGTATCTGCATTTACATCTACATTTACACGTTTCCATCAAACGATGGATGAAGGATTTCCTAACAACCGGTAGGCTAAACAACCTAGAAGCTCTTTGATAAATTAATTAAATTGCGTATAAACGGAGTACATGACATAGAAGATCTGGTTATCCTAGTTGATAAGGTGCCAGTCTATCGTGCTGGAGGCTGAGGTTCGATTCCCGGACGGACTAACACTCAGGGTCTTAAAATAATTGAGAAAAAGGTACGGCCTTTGCTCTAACATCTGCAAGTGGTTAGACTCTTGCATCTTCTCAGATAAGGACGTTAAATAGTAGGCCCTTAAAGACATATCTGTGTTTATGTGTGTTTGTCTGTCACGTGAAAGGTCTCAGTACACCTTAGAATGGTAAAGATCGTGTCCCCAATTAGTAGGCCTTTGGCCAGCTAAATAAATTGACACCTAAATAAATAATTATAATAATAATTATTATTATTATTATCATTATTATTATTATTATTATTATTATTATTATTATTATTATTATCATAAACGGAGACAAAAACAACACACGACTTGGACATTAAAGGAAAAAATGTATACAATTATTACAGAAAGTTAGTTACTGTATATATGAAAAAGGTAAGTACAGCGTAAGTTACTATTTTAAAGCCGACGAGTGTAACACATTACCCTCCCCTCCCCTGCCGTCCCCTGCCCTCCCCTGCCTTCCCCTCCCCTCTTTGGTTTCACATAGTTATTTGTTTACTAATCAAAGAAAAAGTGTTTTAAGTTTACTGAAGACGGAGGATCAAAGATTCAAAATTAAAAAAGAAACTTACCTCACCATAAATTGTATGAAGAATCGGTCCAAGTCGTCTGCCAATCTGAAAGGAAGGAATGAACTAATATCACTCTGTTCTGCTAAACTCATTGCGGTGAGATTGGCGCAATTAGTCAAAGATGTCTGCCTGTTGAGGCTCGACTATGTAAAACCAGTAACATGCAACTTTTGTTAGGAGCTAAATGGTCACTTTAAGACGAGGAAAGGTTACTCAACCCTTTAACACTAAAGACTATGAAATGGAAGATACATGGGAAACTCTTGCAGCTTTCTAGAATTTAAGGAAGATGATTGATCTTGTCAGGGCGAACGTGGCTTGCGCAGTTTGTAAGATCTCTGCTTTCCAACCACAAGATCCCCAGTTCGATCCCGGCAGTTTGCCGATATTCGAAAATTTGTGTGATCATCTTTTCCGCCCAAGGTAACTCAGCTTTCCATCCTTCCGGGGTAGGTAAATGAGTACGAACGTTTGCTGGGAGCTAATCTGCGATGGATTAGTGTCCCGTCCAGGGAAAGTCATCCGCTTAACACTACAGAAACCGGAGATAAGCGCCGGATCCATGGGCCACTAGGCTTACAAAGGATTTCGCTTAGCTTAGCATTGATCTGGTCAAATCGAAAAGCTTCTAAACATATTTGCATTACTGACTAATATCATTCTGCCAATTGATAAGAATACTTCAGGGATATTTTTTGACACTGTTAACAACCAGCTCCATCGGCCACTAGGTTCTGGAAGGGATTTAGCTATGCTTTTGTATCCATTCTGAATTAGAGAATTTCCCAGTTCTCGCATTTCAGAGATCTGGTGCCGAAATTAAGACACAAGATCGAGGCTAAATGCGAAGTTACACTCGACGGCGCGATAATATAAAAGCTCTTATGGAAAACTTTGCGTGTCCACAGGTTGTGTTTTCATTGTGGTTTTACTGTTTATTCTTTGCTGAACTTGAGAATTATAAATTGATTTTCTGTGAAATTGTCACCATCTTTAAACTGAAGGAAACAAAAACGTATTCCTTCCACGGGTCAATACTAGCTTAGCTCCGTAACAGGGCGAAAAATCGTCTTTACCAGCCAAGTAGTTATAAAATCTGGAAAGAAGCTTTGAAATATTCGAAAACCTGTTTGTTCAACTTTTTAACGTTTTAAGCCTTGAAACTTCCCCTCACTTGACTGTATTTTTTCCTCCATTTTTTCTTCAGCGGAATCTGCTTTATTGCCGCAGCTTTCTCACATAAATCGAACAATTTTGCCTTCCGCTTTTCTTTGTCACCATTACTAAGCTGAATCTCTCTCTCTCTCTTAATTCTTTTACTTGTCCACCTTGAATTTTGAGAAATCTTCGCCAGATATCTTGTTTTCTCTTCAAGCGTCCGTTTTTTCAGAAACGTTCGCAAATAGCCTCGTTTACGTGCCAAAAATTCAGTACTAGTCCCCAAATAGTTGTCAACTCGGAAATGGGCTATTAAATATCAGTTGTGCGGAACTATATCACATGTTACTAAATGTAACAAAGTTTTAGAGATTTGTTATCTACAAAGTCTTACTTGATGCAAAAATATTGAGCTATTGAAAATAAATAACAAGTCGTAAGTAGAAAGAAAGCTCTCCAGAAGTTGAATGCTCAGTGACGGGAATCGAACCCACAATTCTCTGATTACCGGTCAAATGCTCAATCCGTTGTGATGCAGTGACTGACAACTGACAACTGACTTATTATTTTTCTGAGCATTCAACTTGTAGTAACACCAATCTTAGAACATCAATATTTTCTGTGTAGAAACTGACATAACAACACTGCAAAAAAGTTCTTGCTACCAGTCAATGACAACTTTCACTATAACTTTTGATGATATCGCCCTTTTAAATTGCCAAAGAAAAGAACTAGTGACACTTTTATATATGTGATGACAAAATAGTTAAGGCTGATGTTTCATCTACATAAATCTATTTATATTATTTATTGCTGGTTTTCAGTGTCACGCCATTCAAAATAGATCAAAATTAAAAATCAAAACCGTTGAATAGATTAAGTCCAGAATCTGGAAATAGAAAGAAGGTAGGTATGCAAAGATTATCGCCCAGATTCAGGTCACGGCAATTTTTCTTATGGAAGATATGCGGAGAAGCGTTTTCCCCAGATTTATAGAGATTTGTATGGAGACGCCATGTTGGTGCCCACCTAGATGGGCACCAACACGGCGGTCGGAAACTAGCAAAAACATCTGTCAC